>JAMPIV010018129.1:280000-310000 GCA_024509875.1 Oreohelix idahoensis
GTGAAGTCTCTAACACCACTTCCCTACGACAATATCTGCTATGGGATACCTTTACCCTTTTTTACTATGTGGACTCAGGACAGTCTCACGTGACCTTAAGTGTTGTCCTAATTACCCTGTTTCGTATAAACTGGGTGTTCTCATGTATGTTTGATTATCCTAACAATTTGATATAACCGAACCAACCTTAGTCGCAGTTAGTTCAGATAATCGATGCTCTACTGTACAGGGTGTCCATAAAAGATTGTACCCTTTTCAACAAATTTATTTTCGGCCCCATGATGTGGTACGAGGATGCTTTCTATCACAAAAGTAAGATAATCTCTGCAAGTTTTTAAGCATACCTTACAAAGGCTTAAAAAGTGCGCATGCGCGCAGCAGGTATTTCAAATGAAACTTTCGCAGTTGAGTTGCAACCGGTAATTGTTACATGTCTCTCAACACACTGGTCAAGTAGGTGAAAAAAAAAGAAATAGGTACATTCTTTTTGAGTCTTTGTAAGGTATGCTTAAAAACTTGCAGAGATTATCTTACTTTTGTGATAGAAAGCATCCTCGTACCACATCATGGGGACGAGAATACATTTTTTGAAAAGGGTACAATCTTTTATGGACACCCTGTATATCCACAGAAATAAGAAAGCTTTTGTCGGGTTCCCCAACAATAACAAATACTCTATACAACACCAATCAGCAGCCACAGCACACATGCAAATTCTTTAACTTGGCATTGTAGTCCTAGCTAAGAACAAACAAATAATATTGCTGACATATAAGACACACAAACACACAGCCCTGCCTTTACTACAACTTTATCTTCTGCTTTCGTTCCATACCAAATGACGTAAGGGATATTTCTCCCATACCTTCCAGTCCTTAGTGCTGCCTATTAAATCTCTTGATTTATTTCTTCCCATATTACAGTGTCAAACTGTCCAGTATCGTATCTCTGTTTCCACCTTATCTTCTTTGTCCTTCAACAACGTTTCCTGTTGTCACAATGTATTTCAGCTTTCTTCTCCTCACTACACACTCAAAGAAAATGGATTACTTCCTTCTAATGTAAGATTTCTTTAAGCACTAACCTCTTCTAAGAAACTCTCAGTGCTTAATAGCTGCCCATGATATTCTTAATATTCTTTTTTGAAATCGCACTTTTGTGGTCTTTTTGTGACATTGCCTTATTCAACGGCCACAATTAATCACCCACATATGACATACTTATTTCTGGTAGCAGAAGATAATCGTTACACGACACAAAATGGACATCTCATGTGTCCCCTGCAGTATAGTTTGTAAGGTTGGGTAGCATTGTTGAAGGTGAGAATATCTTGTACATGTCATTGGATTATCATTCCCGCCATTTTAATCATTGTTTGGTTAAACATTAAAGGATTATCTACAAACATTGGTCATTTCTGTATTCTTTGTGCGTGTGAAACTCAAGACTTCTAGCACCAATTAGAATGAGTTTAAAACCATTTTGCATCATTCTGCTTAGCTGTCTATAATAACACATAATTGTTTCGGATAATATATATGTATATGGTTAGTCCCTAACGCTGCTTGAGGGAGGTTATCAGTAGTAAAAACAAAATCCAAGCGAAAGACTACCATCATTTGAGACAGCCCGTGACAACGATAGCATTATTACCCTTGTCGGTTCAATAAATCTGAGAAGAAAATTCCATTTGACATTTTGTTAAAACAATTATTTCGATTACCCCTAAAATTGCAAGTCATAAACACTAAATAGAGTTAACACATTTAACGCCGGTGATGGGTTCGCTTCTGTTATGCATTTCGGTAATCGAAAACACATTAACGTGCCTAAAATAATCATGCAGAAAGTCGGTTCAGCTGTTAGAGTGATTGGTTGCATTCAGTAGATCCAGTTGCAATTGCCGCCTGAGGTACCATTTTTTTTTTTTTTACCTACTTAGTCGGTCCTCTTATACCCTGGGGTGTAGAGGTTTGCAGGAGAGAGTGACATATTATCCTGTTTGCTGTCTTGCTCCGGGTCTGGTTCCAATCTAGTCCTGGGACCCTCAGGGAGATTGTCAAATGGTTTTTTTGTCATTAGTTAACAGTATGAAAAAAGCAGTATTTGTTGGCTCGTATTTAATAAAATTAAAACTGAGAATCATAAAGTGTTATATATATGCTGCATTTCTGTATGGTGTAGAAACATGGACGATGAATAAGCAGTTGGAAGAAAGAATTGAGGCTCTTGAAATGTGGATATATGGAAGAATGGGGCGTATCTCATGGAAAGAGAAGAAAACAAATAAGGAGGTCCTAGAAAATATAGGTATGAAAAGAGAACTAATGAGGTAGATCACAGTTCGGCAGCTAAAATACCTTGCAGAAAACCATAATAGAAGGGAGAGGTGAAGGCAAACGTGCAAGGGGAAGACAGCGCTATAAGTGGGAAGATAACATAAGAAGTGGACAGGAAAGAGTCTATCAGAGTGCACCACCAAGACAGAAGACGTTGGAGATCCATTACAGCCAACCTTCTTTGTGGAGATGACACCTGATGATGATTTAATAACACTAAACTGGCTCACAGTTTTTATTTATTTATAATTTCATAAGTGTGTTTTCTGGCTCCTTTATTTATTATAGTTTCCAAATGTCTGTGTGTATTGGTGTAGTATATATTCTTTATTATTGTATAGTGTAGAAAGATGAACAAGCCATATGAAGAAAGAATTGAGGCCATTGAAATTTAGATAAATAGAAAGATAGGGCGCGTCTCATGGAAAGAGAAGAAAACAGAGGTCATAAACAACCTAGGAATGAAAAGAGAATTAATGAAGGAGATCAAAATTATACAACTAAAATAAGAAATTGACATACCACCTTGCTGAAGATTATACTGGAATGCAAAGTTCATGGCAAACGTGTAAGAGAAAGACAGTGCTACTAGTGGGAAGATAACATCAAGACATAGACAAGATTCAGAGTGCACCACCAAGACAAGAAATGTACAATACGTTGGAGATCACTGCAGCCGATCTTCGATGTGGAGCTAATGATGATTGGTGCTGCAGATGCATAAAGATGGCTTCCCTTCATGCCCGCCAATTCTTTGACGGGTTAGTAGTAGTAATGGTAGCTCCCTTCAGCCATAACTGACTATGGGAATGCGCCCCTGAGATGATCGCCTTCAGCTTTTTTTTTTTTTTGCGTGGTTGTTCATTTCTGCGTTTTCTTTTCCCCTTATGCTTGTCATGAGAACTTTTTTTTTCGCCTAATCTGAAGTGACACCGAAGACAGCATCACCACTGGGTGCGTTCGGCAGCTTCATCATCCCAGTGGCTTTATGACTGTCTTGCATACCTTTTTGAGCCTGAGATGCGGTCGCCCGGCTGTTCTTATGTCATCTGCCTGTAGTCCGTAGAAGATAACGGGTTGGTTAAGATACAATTGTAAAAGCTATGTGACGCCGACATTTGTTGAGATATAAACATCCAACATAAACCCATGTAGTTCCCCCCGGGGGGTGGGGGGTCTCTACTGCATCCTCAGGCATGTCTTACAAGACGACTAATAAGAGGTTGTGCCTGAGGCTGGCAACCTCATGTGAAACAAGTTACTATAGAAACCACCAATGTAAGATCAAGCAAACGCTTGCTGTACGCTTCCTGCAAGAGGCCAGATGCAATGGTGGCTCCACAGGGAATGTTAAATGAAATAATGATGACTTCAAACAGTGAGTCTCAAACGGTGCGGCGTGCCACACAGGTGTAGTGCCAGGTTCAAAGACAATTAAAGATTTAGATGTGACACAATGCATGTATAAAAACGTACAATTTATCTACGTTGAACGTACGGGACTTATAAACGGAACAGGAAATATGACTCATACAAGGCTAGAAGAGCATACGAACAGTGGTATCACAAGTAAAGAGAAAACGTTAGCTAGCATACTATCCCTTTATTTAACAATATAAACATGACCACATGTTGACATGGTGAGATACAAAATTCATGCTACCAACTACCATTACAAATCACTGAATAGATATGAAATATCAATTACACCTTACGGCCACAACTGACCACCACTCAACACAGTGTGAGTTGAGAGTCAAGCTACAGTACAGCATATCATATACCGTCTTGTGTGTGTGTGTGTGTATATATATATATATATATATATATATATATATATATATATATATATATATATATATATATATATATATATATTAATAAATGAATTTTACTCATATAATATTTTTTTAAACTCTTTCTACCTCTTCTCTCTCCATATCTGTATGTGTTTTTTTTTTAATATCACTTTTCTCTCGCTCTGTTTTCCAGTCCTTGTTTTCATTATTTTTTGCTTTTAATGTACTATCTACTTCCGGTTTAGTTGCAGACATTTTTGCTCCAACATGTTACACACATCAGGGAGGATTTTTTTCTTATTTCTATAGTTTCATGTTCTCCACTTAGATCTCACTTTCTGTCCCTGACGAAGGCCTTGTAGCCGCAACGTAGGTTTTTTCTTGTCCTTTCTCTTTGTAAGACCTGATTCTGTACGTAACGTCTTTTTAAAGACTCTCAGTTCCGTTCCTCTGGCCGTAACGTCTATTTAAGGTCGCTAACTAATTTTCATTCTTTTTCCGATCCAGTATTTTAAAATGACCGGAATTTAATCCAGGACGGAAGTAAACACATTTAAGCATTTCTGAATGGTCTTTGTTCACTTTTGGTGGGAATTTCAGTGTGTTAGCTTTTTATTCGCGTTTCGTAGTGATAAACAGCAGAGCTCTTGAAATATGGAGGACCAGATATAGTAAAAATCATGACAACAATTTGCCAGAAGATATGGAGTACAAAAAAATGGCCAAAAGAATGGACGCAGTCATTAGTAATACCGCTTCCAAAGAAAGGAAATCTAAAAATGTGCAAGAACTACAGAACCATTAGCCTTATTAGTCATCCAAGTAAGGTGATGTTAAGGATACTTTTGAACAGAATAAAACAGAAATCAGAAGAAATCTTGTCAGAGGAACAGGCTGGCTTTAGACCAAAAAGAAGTACCTCAGAACAAATCTTCAATATTAGAGTACTTATCGAAAAACATATCCAACATCAACACGATTTATACCATAACTTCATCGATTTCACAAAAGCCTTCGATCGAGTCTGGCATGAAGGCTTATGGCAAGTAATGAGAAAATTCAATTTTGATACCAACATCATAGATATCATTGAAGCACTATACAAGGACGCAAGCAGTGCTGTTTTTGCAAGCAACGACATTGGAGAATTTTTCAAAACAACTGTAGGAGTTCGGCAGGGATGTATCCTGTCCCCAGTGCTCTTTAATATTTATCTAGAACATATTATGCAGGAGGCTCTCTACGATTATAAATCAACCATATCGATTGGAGGCCGACCTCTGTGCAAACCTACGTTTTGCTGATGATATTGATCTGATAGCTGGATCAGAATCAGAACTTCAAGACCTTACCTCTAGACTGGAGAAAGTAACAAGAACGTATGGGATGGAAATTAATATAGAAAAAAGCAAGATATTGGTGAATAGCCATAAGAAACATGTTCCGACCAACATTACGTTAAATGGGCAAACGTTAGAAGAAGTTAACACCTTTAAATATCTCGGGTCCACTATATGTAGTGATGGAAGATCAAGTAAAGAAATCAAGACAAGACTTGAGATGGCCTCAGCTGCCATGACAAAGTTGAATGTGATCTGGAAAAGTAACATCAGTTTTCCTGTGAAGATCAAATTATACAAATCACTTGTATTATCTATTCTCTTGTATGGGTGTGAGAGCTGGACACTCACTGCAGATACGGAGCGAAGGATTCAGGCTTTCGAGCATAAATGTTATAGAAGAATTTTGCGCATTTGCTATAAAGAGCACAAAACAAATGTCTATGTTAGAGAGAAGATAAACACCTATGCAGGCCACCAAGAACCATTTTTGTCAATAGTGAAACATCGAAAGCTTGCCTGGTTTGGGCATGTAACTCGTCATGACTCCCTTTCGAAAACGATCCTTCAGGGGACAGTCGAAGGTAAACGGAGAAGAGGAAGGCAGAGAAAATCCTGGGCTGATAACATCAAAGAATGGGCAGGACACGGTTTTTCCACACTTGTACGCATTGCTGAGGATAGAGAGCAGTGGAGGACCCTGTCTGCTGATGCTTCCACCATGGCACCCCTACGACCCGTGACGGGTTACGGGCTGAGATGAGATGAGTGATAAACAATGGCCGAAAATACACAGAATGGAAGCAGTTTACAATCGAAACGTCCTGTTTGTTTAACAGCTATTCAGTTTTGTTGCTTTTTCTGTATTACCAAATGGATTACCTACAAAATGAAAGCAATTAGAATGTATTGTGAGAAAAATTTGTGATGGAGGCCTTAGGTAAGTGGAAAAATAATTTCATAATTTCAGATCATGTTTTTTTTTAAATGTATATTTAATCTAATAAAACTTCTAAATTATAAATTTAGTAAAAACGATTAATATGTTCATAATGCCCATTCATTTTCCTTCAATTTCATATATAATAAGTTATACTTTACTTATAATTAGATATTGTATCCTATAAGGTACTTATGTGTATGCAAACTTTTGGGGTCTAAAAATAATTCCGTCCAGAGGAGAACATAATTACGTACAGAATCAGACCTATCTGTGTGTTTCTGTTTGTTTGTTTGGGTTTTTTTTTTTTCATTCTACCGTGTTACCCCCATCTGACGGCAGTTCTCCTCATATACTCATATCATACAGCTTATCATAGAGTTACTACAATATTCACAACTGAAAAACAATGAACCTACATCGGTCACTGCTGCAAAACTGGTGGACAAAATTTGTCCTACACCACAAAGTTCCAGGACTTTCAAAACTAAGTGGTAAAAAGCAATTGTCCCACCATTTGACCACACTTACTGCATCACAATATCGGCTTCTCAAGAAACGCCTATCTAAGGCGGCTCCCGACACACAAGAGACTAAAGGCTTCTATTTTCCACCAAAATTCAGCCCGTCACGTGACATCACATGTTTATGCGGTGAATCGAGTGGTAAATGGAGTTTCACTCACTGCATAAAGTAGGCAATTGCTCCAAACCAAGTAGCTCAGTCAAAGCAGCACAACATACCGTGACAAGTCAACAAAATTCATATGCCAAAAATAGATATGGTCAGTTTCTTATGTATTTATTTATTTATTTATTTTGTTACATGTGATATAATATGGGAAATATATATAACTATGCAGTCATGCGCCGCATAACGTCCGTTCGGTCAACGTTCGACCGCATATACGTCCGTGGTCCCATAAGGTTATAATAGAGTTCAGTCATCCCGATCGGAGAACAGGACGAAGTGGACGTAACCGGACGTAGCGAAAGCAACAGCTTTCCGCACGCAACACGTGTATCTCATGTCTCTTGTAAACACTACAAAACGATTGCGGTGCTAGGCGTATAATGGTACAGTACATATATATCCTATAATACAGTACATATGTCTTGATAGTCAAAATAAACGCCTATGTTACTGGTCTATGTATGTACTGTACTGTTCTTACTATCGTTATTTTAATGTGAACTTTCGAAAATACATTACCGTGAAGTGCATCAAGGCTCCCAAAACGCAGCAAAACAAGTTCTAGTGATAGCAGCAGCAAGAGACATAGGAAAAGTATCGATTTGGAAGTGAAACAAAAGGTAATAAAACATCACGAAGAAGAAAACCAGTGAATGCTATAGCTCGTGATTTGGGCATGTCGCACTCGACAGTCACGGCGATCCTTAAGAACAATGAAAAAATTCTCCAAGCTATTAAAGGATCGGCTCCACTGAAAGCTACAAAGCTTACGAAAATGCTAGAGGGACCTATATCAGATATGGAAAAATTGCTAATGACCTGGATTGAGGACCAAACACAGAAGCGAATCCCTCTCAGCACGTTGACGATCACTGCTAAGGCACGAAGCTTGTTCGAAATGCTTAAAGAAAAAGCAGGACCAGACTACAATATCGAATTTAGTGCTAGTTCTGGGTGGTTCAAGCGCTTCAAACAACGTTTTTCGCTGCATAATGTGAAAGTGAGTGGTGAGTCTGCGAGTGCTGATGCTAAGGCAGCAGAAGATTTTGTCGAAACCCTAGATAAACTAATTGTAGAGGGAGGTTATTTGCCCCAGCTAATTTTTAATATGGACGAAACCTCTTTATTCTGGAAACGAATGCCTGAAAGGACCTTCATCCATAAGGAGGCCAAGTCAATGCCAGGCATTAAGGCTTTTAAAGACAGTACTGTCGTAGATTTTTTATAGGAGAATTAAGACTTGGGTTGGTCCCTTCTGAATAGATTAGAATGAGTGATAGTCACAGTGTGAGATAGAAATACAAAATAGATTTCCACGAGTGAGGTGGTAGAATTGTGATAGAGGCTGTCTCTGGGAGCGAGAAATCTTCTCTCTCTCTCTCACCTACCTTCTACGACAGATCTAGAGTAGTCAGACAGTCTAACACATATACATTAAATATATTTTTTTATCCACTCACGTGCACGCACATTCAAGTGACGACAGGTAGACACACAGACGTGGGAAACTATAACAAATGATTATATAGATATTTAGAACGAGCTGACCAACACGCTGATTAATTTATTGTTAAGTTTATTTATCATTGTAAACTTACGTCACAACATGTAAAATTACATCAAAAAAAAGGCATATACACAAATCATAAACAAATCAAGGAATGCTACAAGAACTGATAGACCCACAGTTATGATCTTCCCTCGATGGATAGCCCACAGTCCCGTTAGGAGAAAGATGATAGCACAAAGAGTCCCAGATACATATGACTGAGTCTAAGAGTTACCCCCGTTTAAGGTATGAACAGATCTGATACTATAATATAGTTTAAGGGAAAATATTGTTAGCAAAAAAAAACTAGCATGAAGAAAGTTATAATCAAAAATAAAAAAAACTTGCATGAAAAAAAAAGTTTGTTTTTATGACAGCAAATAGGTGTTAGACACAAATTAAAAAACTAGCATGAAGAAAGTTATGACAACGGTACAACGGTAAAATAACACTTAGACCTGTGTTCACTCTATTCATTCAGCCGTGGCCACGTGCGCACATTTATACTTACAGCTTTGATCGCTGCCTCTGGGAACATAATAAATTCTAGGACCTTCACACAGACCCGTAAATGCAGTCTTGACCAAGAAATCCCCAGTTCCAAAAAGACGTACTGAATTCTCTGTCTCAGGGAACGATTCCTTGGGTGTTCTTATTTTTCGGATGTCTGTTTAAGTCACATACAATTTGTCCAGGCACGAAAGTTAGCAGAGCACAGTGTCACTAGCGTAGGTTTCTAGAAATGAGGAATGTCAGGTCGGGTGCCTTATCTCAGTATATGACTATATTTGGTCACCACACTACTAGTCAAAACTCTGTCGGAATGTTACTGATATTTTGCTTGCCACAACGGGCTGAACTGTACTTAAGTGTTATTCTGGAAGAATTAAATCTGGCACGTAGGCCTTTTACTTCATTTAACTGTTACAGTTCATGTAATGAAAGTGCTTAAGTTCTTCACAGATAATGTTCACGTACTAGAACGCTGGCAAAGTTTGGGTACCACAGTATTCACTGAATAAAGAAAAACACATATGAAATATTTTACATATTATGTACTCAATATAACTTACATTTTTAAACTGCAAGCGTATAGCTTGACTTATCATTTAAAACTTCCCGTGAAATAAGTTATATATAACAATCAATCATCATGAATTAGGAATACCTACGGATTCCGTCATTACTCATGAGGCATCTAGCATTTATAAGTTAGTTTAGAAAAATTGTTCTCGTCTGATTATTTAGCAGTTAAAGTTAATTCCTTATGGCTACCTGGCTTTAAGCTAGAAATTATACTTTATTCTGTTTTCCACTGTAACTCATCAGCTAGAGAAATCTAACCAACTTATAAATTATTCACTCTGCACACAAGAACTCGGGAAATAAAATAATCGATTTAACACTTAATCACTTCACAAAATATTAGATACTTGATATAATATATTACCTTCAACCAGAATTACAGGCGATCGCACAAACTTAGAATTATATGCTTATATTTATTGGTAGTCTAGAAGTTCGGCAAAATTGTTGCCAAGAACAAACTAAGACTTCGCTATACAGCTTATTCTCTTAGCACGAAACGTCCTGTCTACTGCGAATTCAGGAGCAAGAATGAAAATCTAGTTTCAAACTCTGGTTAATATCTTAAACCAGACAAAGATGTGCGCTATTTCCGAAAACTACGCAATAGCCTCCCCTTCTCTTAACACCTCCTGTCTTCTTAGACGCATGACGTAACTGCCATCGGTGCGCCTTCACACTTACATCTAACCATTCTCATTACTGGGCGAGGTGTGAGTGGCAGATCACACTTTTCGCTGAGAAAGGTAACCGAGAAACTTCGTGTCAGGTGGAATTTCCAGACAACTGTCTCGTACCGTGTCGTAGAGATGTCAGTTATCGCGCCTTACCTAAGCGCTCAGCCGATGCGACTCGTTGTGGCAGGTGAAAAATGCAGACGATATCTCGCCTATAAGTCTGGCGAAAGCGAATATTCACAGTTTACGTCTACAACGCAATAACCTCCCGAGCCTGGCATCTACGTAATAACATCACATCACTAGTGCGTTTCTAAATGAGAAACTAAACCCGGCGAAAGTTAGAATGGGAAAATAGTAATGTATATAGTCGCAAACGTACGAATGCGAAAAACACAGGAAAAAGGATAAAAGTGATAATAAAATAAAGGATACGGGTGAAAGAAAAAGAAGAGGATATAGGCAATTTATAGATCATAAAATGTCTACGTGACAAGTACATTAGCTGAAATACAGTACTGTATGTGTACAGTATCTTGGCTATTTAGTCAAAACAGGTACACTACAGTATCCCATATAACTTTGCTAAGTATAAAGTATGGTGTTCGCACAGCGTACAAATCGCATAACGTCCTATTTCACAGAACGTATCGTGGACGTTAAGCGGCGCATGACTGTATATAGAAACCTGCAGAAGTTTCCAGAATTTAATTCAGTAATATCATTTATTTTGTATCAAATAGATTTTAATAATAATGTTAAAAAATATACTGTTCAAAAAAAGAAACGCATAGCTACTGAAGGCACACACATAGCCATAATTTTGACATTCAATAACGTTTTAATTTAATGAGTTAATTGTTCAAATTGCACACAAGAATACCTTAGGGTTCAATCAATCAATTGACAGTTGTTTTGCATTTGGGTCACGAGAGTTTTTTTGGCGTACGGGCTTTCCCGTTAGTATGGTGTGTGGCCTCCTCTTACATCGATCAGCGACTGGCTTCTCCTGGGCATGGATGCGATTAGACGGTTGATGTGGGCCTGTGGGATGGCTGCCCACTCTTCCTGGAGTGCCTGGAACAGATCACGACGATTGGCTGGAGCAACGTCTCGGCGACAAACACGTCTATGCAACTCATCCCACAGGTGCTCAATCGGACTCATGTCTGGAGACAGGAATGGCCAGGGAAGGGTGAGAATGTTGTTGGCAGTCAGGAACTGCGTGGTTAACCGTGCACAATGGGGTCTGGCGTTGTCCTGTTGAAACACAGACCTTTGGGCAGCCAAAAGTGGAAGGACAATGGGGTCGAAGAATTTCATTGACGTATCGTTGCGCATTCAAGCCTCCTTCAATGTGCACCAATTGACTCCTTCCGTTGTAACTGATCATTCACCACACCATTGCACCTCCACCACCGTGCGGCGGAGCTTTATCAACGCAATTTTGGGCAAAACGTTCATTTCGCCTACGGTAGACCCTACGCCGTCTATCATGACGCTGCAACAAAAAGAAAGATTCGTCACTAAACCAGACACGTCTCCATTGATTGTCAGCTGCCAAGGGACGATGCTGGTTGGCCCAAAAAGAAGTCGATTTTGGCGATGGCGGCGCGTAAGGACAGGTCCTCGGTGAGGTCGTTGTGCCCAAAGTCCAGCATCATGCAGTCTATTCCAGACAGTTTGATCAGACACATGACGTCCTGCAGGCAATGACTGGGCAGTTGAGGAAGCTGTTGTAAACCTGTCTCTGAGGTGACGAAGCCGAATAAAGCGATCCTCCGCTGCTGTTGTCACTCTGGGTCGTCCACTGCGATGCCGGTCTTCAACTGAGCCAGTGGCTTGGAACCGGTGCCAAAGTCGATTGATGGTACGCTGATGCACGTTTAGATGCCTGGCAACCTGACTTTGACTTTCACCTGCATGCAGTCGGCCAATAGCAATGTTCCTTAAATTTATCGATAGAGACGCCATAAATGTCTGCTTGAAAATGAACTGAATTTGTTTTGTGTAGCGTTATCCTTTTGTAGGGTTTCAGTTGCGTAGTCAGTGAATAGTGTTCACCCCAAATTGTGTTGCTTTCACGTGCGCGCAACACGAGCTGTTGTCAAAAATTGCGTCATAAACACGATTGACCACTGCGTTGTAACGATTACAAAAACGAACGCAATTCAGGTCAACACGTGCATATTTTTTTTTTTTTAATTAGTTACTCGCGACTGTGTACAATAGGTGCGCACTCGTGCGGACATGTAGTCACTACACTTATTAAAAAAAAAAAAATTTTTTTTTTGAACGGATCTTGTAACTTTCCTGTAAAACTACTAAAAATTAACCCAGACAACAGTAAGAGTTTTTTATATAACGTAAAGAAGAAAATTCGAACATGACATGAGTTATGTAAGGGCAAAAAATATATTAATAACTGCATGGAAAATCTAAGACTGCATGCAAAAATTCATGTCCATACAACAAACAGTTTTGGAGAAAATTGACACTTTCTGTGGGCACGAATTTCCGAACGGACTATAGAGCATGATCTCTCAACCGGGGCTACACGGAAACCTAGGGTTCCGCAAGCAGTCGTGATTGGGGAAAAAAAGTTGTTTTCTTTCTTTTTAACTGCGCGCAGAGCGACGTTTGCGCTCGCAGCAGTGAACAGTGACCAAACAGCCCGTATGGCAGGGCACGATAGAACGGTGTTCACTTTTTTACATACCATATTTCATTAGCATCTTGTAGAGTAGAAATATGGGATGAAACATTTAGACCTAATTGGATACGGTTTAAAAAAATCAAGTAGTACATTTTTTTTTTAGAAGAAAAACATGAATTCGAATTTATATCCATTGTGGGGAGGGGAAACCACCCAAAAAAGGTAGGCTAATAAGTTGGCCAAAGTAAACAGATCCGCAGAAAAAATCTGTGTCTGCTCAACCTTTCTGTGCAGGATGTTCTTCAAGACAATAATATAGAACATTTCTTGTTAAAATGTAAGAGGTATGAACAAACGAGAATACCAATGTTAGATTATTTGCAAGCATCCAACTTATCTATAAATATGGAAGAGGTGTTAAGAATAGACAGACCTAGGGAGCTGCATAATATAGTCAAACAATATTTAACACGAACAAATGTTAATATATAGTGGCTGGGAATGTGAAGGTCTGATGCTGTTCTTACAATGCATGTGACTTTAAACAGATGAAAGTCAATTAAATATCTGTTAAAGTCAGTTATATAACTGGAACCACCAGGCCTTTACACCCCTCCACTTTAATATTATTCTTGTTCAGACTTTCTTCTTGATTTTATTCGTTTTTTTACTTTATTATTTTCTTTTATTTATTTATGTATTTATTATTATTATTTTTTTTAAAATTTATTTTTTTATATTTTATTTATTTAACGTAAATGCATAATTGTGATTGTCCCTATTTACAATGATTTGACAAATGTGTTGCCACTTTTTCATATCGGCAGCAGTTGTTCATATTATTTGGAGTTGAAAACAATATATATCCTAATTATAACCCATCAGAGGTTGAACGGGATATTTTTCTTCATCAATTAAAAAAAAAAAAAAAATTCTCTGCTCAAAATAGCAGTAACACTTATTATTGGATTATTATATTTAAAACTTACTGGTCACGCTAAGGTACTGTGAGCTGTAGATATAATAATTTTTATGCAGGGGTTCTCTGAGACTTGAAAATTATTTCAAGGGTTCCTAAAAAGGTTGAGGAAGGCTCTGTTAAAATGAAAACTGAATAGTCAAGGTGTACGTGAAGAAAAAACACTGACAAAAATGTATAGTTTATGTGTACGTGAAGAAAATACACTGACAAAAATTTATAGTTTATGTGTGTACGTGAAGAAAATACACAGAAAAAATGTATAGTTTATGTGTGTACGTGAAGAAAATACACTGAAAAAAATTTATAGTTTATGTGTGTACATGAAGAAAATACACTGAAAAAAATGTATAGTTTATGTGTGGCCGTGAAAAAATTCATTTACAACATTTATAGTTTCATGGCCGTGAAGAAAATAAGTTGACAACATTAATAGTTTCTGTGTCTGCGTGAAAAAAATACGTTGACAACATTTATAGTTTCTGTGAATACTTGAAGAAAATATGTTGATAACATTTATAGTTTTTCTTAGAGTTTATTTCTTTCCGTATCTTGATTTGCATCAGGCAATAATAAAACCGTAATTTACCGCTCCGGAAAACACGAGAACTGAAAGAAGGCTCCAAGATAGGACGGTCACACGGGACATCTCGTTTCGTAACTGAAAAGACACGTGTATACATATATGTACAAGTATATATATATATATATATATATATATATATATATATATATATATATATATATATATATATATATATATATATATATATATATATATATATATATCATAGCAGCATAGTCCTTGGAGAAGCTTATACCAAGCCAAGTCTTCTTGTTACTGTTTTTAAATTAATTATAATTTTGCCTAGTTTTAGAGAAGCGCGGTCCGCTCAGCCAAGACACTGGGTCCGTCAATTATATTACTGGACAAAAGTTAAGGGCCGCCATTCAGTTTATACAAGGTTTATATAATTCTTCGTGAGCAGGGTCGATTTTCCAAATGTCCGGTAGCTTGAAATCTCTCAAGAAGTCTCTGAATGGTAGAGTGGGACTGTTGCGTGCATATTTTGACGCACATATTACAAAAATCGATATGGCTATTTAATATAGACATTCATTCATTTGTGTATGAAAATGCTGTCTATAGTAAAAGCGAGAGAATCCATGTTTGATTCACACTTTTGATTATAGGAGTAATCGTTCTTGATATTGATCCAGCGCAAGGATATTGCTCTTACGTTTGTACTTATTTTTTAGGGCCAGAAAATATATTAATTTGCTTATTGTGTTTATGGCCTGAATTCATATGTATTACATATTATTAGTACAAGTAGAATCAGTCCTATATTGTATATTTTGGATGGGTAGGCGGGACTAGATTCTTATTATTCCGGTCTAGCGGAAGTATGAGTTGTCTTGACAAGTCGTGATGAGTTCCGATGTACCGTGATAATGGCTGGTACGCACTTTTCAAAGGGCTGGTAGATTGTTAAGGAAATATAATTCAGGAAGTGGTTTTCTTCTAAAGGAGATGGTATCTCTACTATAGTTTATGTTAGAGACTCTCCTAAGGTACGGTACAATGTATAATTCGGACTCCATGTATTGCCAGACCCTATTTTGATGATCTCATGTCGATTCGACCTAGATGGAACATTGTGCTTCGTATCGCTAGGGTCGTGTTTTGTATCGACAAAGATGACAGACTTTCCTACAGCGGTTATGGCTACGTGAATTAACCTGATCATCGTAGAGCTGTATGGGAACATTTATGAAATCATTTATATACCCATTATAAATTAACTCTGGCTTATATTCTCCTTCCTATGAATGAGTGAACGACAACTCAGGGAGGCGGCCATGTTAGATTTCGGTCATCATATGTTTTGATCACTGCCAAGAGAACAGATTATTTATCCTATTATCGGACAGTGACAGGGAGATCTCAATCTTGCTAGAAACCCCCTCTTTCGTGGTTTCATAATATATGCTACAAACTATGGACGTCAAGTAACCTTAGTTATTTACCGATCTGCCTTCACTGACGCGTTTAGTCAGATAGGGGGATGCGGCCATAATATATCATGACAGTGAACTTTTGATGTACTGCCCATTATTTCTGAATGTGTCATGACTTCAGATCTGCTATGTATACCTACAAATTGATATGTCAACATACCATGATGTACTCGTATGTCCCAGTGTGTACGTCTGAATAAATTGAGTAAACAAAGATTCCAGCAGTCTGCATTGGTGCCTTGTAGACACATGTGTATGAGTGGTTATATTGGTCAGCACACGAACAGTACACCATTCGCGGTAATCACACTCTACACTTCTACTTCATACATACACCATCCTGCGTCGGTTGGAGTGACCAAGTTTAGGGCCTGCTTCCCCTGGAGCCTTTGCCTTCCCTAACTCAGGACTAGGGTGAGTTACCCATTTACAGCTGGGTAGACTGGGGCATGCCTGATCTCAACAACACACCACTCTGCCTTACAGAGCATACAGACTGACACTTCATTAGAGTGGAAAGAAGAAAAGAAACTTTACAGTGGACAATATAGAAACTTTACAGGGACACTGCTAAACGTCTTGCAACATGATGAACAGATTGACCATCCTGAATCCATGCCATGGCTCGACCACGGTCTACAGTGCTGAGACTTCTCCTTGGTGGCATGGCTAATGCAGTGATCATTTCGACCACTTGTCATACTGATTTATTGCATACCAACGGTGAACACTCTTTACCGATGATCATTTTCCACGTGCATTCAAATTCAACTCACTTTTTCACCTTTTGAACTAGTGGGGCGTGTTGCAAAAACCACGAGTTTTTGCAGCAACAATGGCAATTTTCACGTGCGGGTTAAAGTGACCCAGTTTTTGGACATTTAAAAAAAATTAACCTAGTGCACACAGAAATGTATACACATTTCTCTGAGCTCAGTTTTAATGACATTTCACTTGTCTTTACAGTTTGCCAATCTATTATATAAACCTTGTCTAAACTGAATGGCGGCCCTTAACTTTTGTCCAGTAGTATATATTAGGCCGCTTGTCCTAAATTTAAAGACCTTATAGTCCAGCATAGAAATCTTTCTGAATCAGCTCAAGGTTCTTTCCGTGTCTTCTTCATCCCCTTCTTGTCTTGTCACCAGCTGTCTTCTCCTTTCTTCTGTCTCCCTCCCTGTCTGGTTCGTGCCATCAGTTCCAGATTAGTTATCTTGTCATACCACTACAGTCCTTCTGTTATACGCTAGCACCAATTATGAAAGTGTATGTATATGTCAGGGATGTATCCTGTCCCCAATGCTCTTTAATATATATCTAGAACAAATTATGCAGGAGGCTCTCTGCGATTATAAAACAACCATATCGATTGGAGGCCGACCTCTTTGCAATCTACGTTTTGCTGATGCTATCGATCTTATAGCTGGAACAGAATCAGAACTTCAAGACCTTACCTCTAGACTGGAGAAAGTAACAAGAACGTATGGGATGGAAATTAATATAGAAAAAAGCAAAGCTATATTGGTGAATAGCCATAAGAAACAGTTCCGACCAACATTACGTTAAATGGGCAAACGTTAGAAGAAGTTAACACCTTTAAATATCTGGGGTCCACTATATGTAGTGATGGAAGATCAAGTAAAGAAATCAAGACAAGACTTGAGATGGCCTCAGCTGCCATGACAACGCTGAATGTGATCTGGAAAAGTAACATCAGTTTTCCTGTGAAGATCAAATTATACAAATCACTTGTATTATCTATTCTCTTGTAGGGTGTGAGGGCTGGACACTCACTGCAGATACGGAGCGAAGGATTCAGGCTTTCGAGTATAATTTTATAGAAGAATTTTGCGCATTTGCTATAAAGAGCACAAAACATATGTCTATGTTAGCGATAAAATAAACACCTATGCAGGCCACCAAGAACCACTTTTGTCAGTAGTGAAACGCCGAAAGCTCGCCTGGTTTAGGTATGTAACTCGTCATGACTCCCTTTCGAGAACGATCCTCCAGGGAACAGTCGAAGGTAAACAGAGAAGAGGAAGGCAAAGTAAATCCTGGGCTGATAACATCAAAGAATGGGCAGGGCACGGTTTTTCCACACTTGTACGCATTGCTGAGGATAGAGAGCAGTGGAGGACCCTGTCTGCTGATGCTTCCACCATGGCACCCCTACGACCCATGACGGATTACGGGTTGAGCTGAGATGATATATATGTATGTGTATAAATATGCGTATATGAGTGTGTGTATATGTACATATATATATATGTGTGTGTGTGTGTGTTTGAATGATAAGGCGAAAGACAAATAAGAATCATTGTTATTGTTGTTCAGAATGGACATCACTGCACTCAGGGCAAGCCCGTAGGTGCTCAGTTTCCCTCAGCACATTTCAAAGTTTATGAATGCTGATTTTCCTGTAACGCGCTGGTTGTAGACACGCCTGATCCATCCTGTCATATGTCCATTCGCTGCTAGTTTTACATTTGATGCCAAATAAAAGGCACCAGAAAACTAACGAAAAATTTTAATTTTAAATTTAAATCCTCACCCAAAATCTCGATGACGAGAAATTTTATTTTCATCTAAAATTCAACATCATTTCATCACTATTTTAACTTGTTAAAACTAATTGATTATTGAATTTGTTACATGTTATTTTAAAACATGACAATCATAGTTGATTCAGTTATTATAAGTATGAAAGCAAACGTATGAGCAAGACTCTTTATATATATATATATATATATATATATATATATATATATATATATATCTATATATCTATATATATATATATATATATATATATATATATATATATATATATATATATTTAGAGATATATTTACATCTATAGAGCTACTTCTTGTAAAAGGAAATTTCGCTAGATTTACACCAGCTGGGGGCTTGAATGGGCTAAACCATTGCTTAATCCTTCACAAAAGGTGACGGATCAGATATAAGTTAACATTTGTTCAGCCCAATGCAACATTGTTCTTGACTTCTGAAAATATCTTGTGAACTATCCCTTGAGATAGAAGCGTCATTACCCTTCTATCTACATCTCTGCCAAGAGTAATCTTGTGCGAAGGGTAGACACCTTTGACGACCCGTTTAGATACTCTTGAGTATTGGCCACTGTTGGACCACTACTGCAAAGCAGGGGAGGCAATCCGTGACACCTACATATGACGTTATATAATTATTTAGGAACATAACTAAATTAGGGTGGCATATAATCTGCACTCATGATGTATATGAAAAGTATGTGATTGTATGAATATGGACTGAGTGTGATTTTTAGGTCGTGTGGAAGATTATTCCACAGATGAGCAGCAGTAAAAGCTAAACTTTCCTTGAATAAGTCGAGACTAGGCTTGGGCATGTGTAACTTGTTTAAGCGTTGGCTGCGTCTTCCAGTGTATTTGAAAAAAAGTCACACATACGTTGGAGCATTCTGTGATAGGATTTTTTGAATGAACTTAGCTTTGTTAAAGAGAAAGCGCTTTCTTGGAGGTAATGTGTTAAGATATGTATATGTGTGAGGTTTTTGTCTGAAACTAGGCGCACTGCACGTTTTTGTAATGAATAGTCTTTTAGTAATGGACATGGAGCAGCCATCCCAGAAGACGTTGGATATCCATTACACATTTAAACACATAAAGAGGGGAAACCCGAGGCCTGTAAACAGTAAATAAATAAATATTACACACATAAAGGAATGTTTCAGGCTCTCGTGAGAAATACAGAAGTAAGAAACTAGACAACAGAAAAACAATAGACGTGAGTGGCTCACCGGAGAATCCAACCCAGGACCTTCCGTGCCTGTAAGCACTATTTTTGTAGTGCTTAGCTGGTAAGGAGACAAGTGTGATTCGCTTCCGTAGCTAGGCGGTGGTGCCGTTCGGAAGGTCCTGAAACATACCTTTATGTGTGTAAGATTTGTTTATTTACTGATATCAATTACAGCCGACTTTCGCTGTGGAGATGACCACTGATGAAGATGACTCATGCAAAAACCCAGTGTAGTTTCCGATGGTCTGTGGAGAGATGAATAAAGAATAGAACTACTGCCTCCTCAAGCATTCACATACAAGCCGGAGTAATATGAGGATGTGCGTGTGGCTGGGCACCTCAATATGTAATGCAGACTACCACAGAATCCATCACTGCAAGAGCATTTGACTGCTTCTTGAAAAGGCTTCCTGTAAAGGCTTCCTGTAAAGGCTTCCAGCTGCAGGATTGGCTCTATGTTCAGGAGCACAATGAAACATGATGATAGTGCTAGCGCAGATTACGCTGCCTATGACAGTATGATCCTCGCTCGGAAGATGGTCGCATCCCCAGAATATTTACATAGGACAACTGGCAGATGGCAACAGAACAACCGGGCACCCTCAACTGAGGTTCAAAGGTGTGTGCAAGATAGACATGAAGGCGCTGGACATAAATCAACTATCATGGGAGGACGATGGTGCCGATCGCATCAAATGGAGTTGTTCCCTACAGCGTCGCCTCAGATTGGGCAAAGAATGGCTCGTATAATGAGCAGAAGAGAAAAGAAAATGTTGAATGGAACACCCAGCAAACCGTAGCTAAGGGTTATTACTTCAAAGGCTCATTGTCCCCTGCTACAGATGCCGCCAACAATCGCCAACTCACTATATGGAACTTTTGACCAAGTGCAGAAAACCTGCACCTTTCTAAGAATGGCATTGGGCTGCCAAGATTATACTGCTCAGCAGCTATGAGATATCGACAACAACAACAACAATAAGCAGAAAAAAGCACAAATGGAATGGAAGACCAAGCTAAGCGTAATTGAGGCATCATCCCCAGTTATGACCGGTGGAGACTACAAGCCATCATCATCTCTTTTAAAGCATGGAGCCAGCAGTGCGGCTGTCGCTTTGAAAGAAGCCCGCATCAAAGTATTTATATGCTTTAGCAGCATTGGCTTCTGTGCCTGTCTGTTTTACATGATACAGCTGCCACTCCTACGTGTAACTTCTTGTAGCGACAGGTTTTTATAGTGTGCAAAGTTCGTCAAATGTTCTGTTTTCACTCTAGTGGGGTAAATGTAGACCTTTTGTGATGTCTCTTCCGTCGACTGTCTGGATCTACCTTGGTACACTCTGAGCAGGAATTTACATGCTTGTTAATGTCTTCAGTAATATCTGGCCTGTTGTAGTTATTCTTCTTCTTCGTTCGTTCGCTTGAAATATATTGTCTATATCTGCAATGTTGTTTCTTGTATAAACTTCACTGTCTTTTGTAGTTCATACAGAGGTCCATATAGTTTTGCTTCCAGTGTTGTTTCTCTGGGCCAGTGGGTTTGCCTCAATATATCATATTCGGGGCAATCTTGAAGTACGTGTTCCGCAGTCTGGGGTGCCTGTCCACATGTACACATGGCTGAATTGCCAATCTTGAATTTTGTATACATGTGGCTGCGGAATCGGTTGTGTCCTGCTCTGAGGCGCAGAATGACAATTTGTTCTGATCTGTTCATAGCTTGATAGTCATCCTGTGTTGGTGTTGGTGGCTTTCTGATTGATTTGATCATCTTTTTCTTCTGATGGTACGTAATTGGTACATCCGGTTACTCGTCTGCAGCACCTTCTTAGCCAGTCCGTCCGCTGTCTCGTTTCCTCGTATTCCACAATGAGACGGTATCCACTGCATGGCGACCCTGCGCTGGTTGCACAGTTCAGAAAGTAGGGCTTGTATACCTGGCAATTTTCTGGACTGAAGTGCTTGGAGTGCTGATCTTGCATCTGTCAGAAATACTACAGGTTGTGGACCGAGATTGGTGTTCAACAGTTTCTCAGTTGCCACCTTGATTGCCTGGATTTCTGCATCACAGTTGTTACAGAATTTCCCCGTTGGTAATCTGACCGTATCCCTAGTATTGTTTGGGTATTCTATGTACACTCCTGCTCCTCCATTCTTTACTGCATTCTGTGCTGACCCATCCGTGTATACTCGGACCCAGAGGTTCTGTGGGTCCATCATCCAGGAAACTGAGAGTGACTGTCCTACGTTACACGCTGTTCTGTTCATCCCTGTCGAATATTCCTTTCACTTTTGTCTGGATGTGTACTGGTAGTCCAGGCTCCTCTCTCCAAGGGGTTTGTTCTGGCACAGACTTTAGGGGGCTGTCAACTTCAGGCAGGTCTGAGGTTTGTCTACGAAATCGTTTGGCCTGGTGGATAAAGCTGCTTCTTTTCAATCGCCCCCATTGCTAGGTTTTGGAATCTGTTCTTCATTGGATTGCTCGGCATACTGACGAACTTTTCTGTCTGTGTTAGCACTTTCGTGTCTCTGCGTTCTCTCAGTGCTTGTATCTTCCCCATTTTCTCCATCTCCACTATAGGCGTTGATTTCATTGCCCTCGTGATGACCCTAAGCGCCTGGTTTTGCACCTTATCTAGCTCTTGTAATGTGGTGTTTGATGCTGGACACTACGCACCTGACCCATATTCCTGGTGAGTTCGTTTGCCCTGCTGGTAAACTTTACGAAGTATTTTCCCGCCGGCTCCCATGTGGTTCTACTTAGTTTTCTCAGGATGGCTAACTTCCTCCTGGCCTTTGTTGCTGCCTTGTCGATGTGCTGCTTCCATGTCAGCCTATCATCGAATGTAACTCCGAGATAGGTGGGTTGTTTATCTTCTCTCGGGAGCTCTTCGTTTATCTGGATGACACCAGCTTTTTGTTTGGGAGAGAGGGTGAAGAGCGTAGTGCTGCACTTGTCTGTGTTGATGCTGACACACCATCTATTTGCCCATCTACTTGAAGTCTCCGCATCCAATCAGTCTTTCTTGTGACTAGTGCCAGTGGGTGGTCGCTCGGACAGTAGTAGTTGAGCAGGTGGAATTATGTACTTTCTGTCCTGAGATGAAGCATCTGGTATTCCGCCCCATCCATATGTGTTTCAAGCTGACATGCACTGATGTTATTCCTCACGAGTGTCAGTATTCCACCCTTTCGCCTGTCTATTCAGTCAGATCGGGAGTGCTGGTAGCCTCTGATTTTGAAGGCTATGTCCTTGTTGAGGTGAGTTTCTTGCAAGCAGCATACATTTACTTGCTCTTCATTCAAGATATTTTCGAGCTCTAACGTTTTGCTGTAGCCGTCTTTTTTACTATTAACACCTTCAGCATTCCAGTGCATTATTTTAAGGTCTTTGCTTTGCTCTATTCTCATGCCTCCTGGCTCCACGGGGCAATTGAGAAGGACCTCCAGTAGTAGGGGTTGGGCCTTTTTGGGGCAGAGGGCCCAGCACTGCGCCTGCCTGGGTGTCCATCACAGGACGAGTGCCATAACGTTTTGTAGATATAGGCATATTTCCATTGCGCATGTGCGTGGCATCCTGATTGCTTTGGTGTGCCTCTTGGCTGGTTGCCTCCGTCTTCAGCACCATGACTTGCTAGGGCAGACTGTGGTCTTGCTCGAGTGTAGGAGGGCCTGGCCAGTCTTGGTTTTTCGGCCGCTGATGGCTGTACTTGAGCCCTTTCTCCACGCCAAGGAGCTAGCCTCGATGGGAGCCAGTAGTAATGAGTGGCTGTTCTTTGTTTTGTGGCACCATTACCCAGGTGGTCACTCAAGGAAGTGATGTGCCCCCAGTCTATAACCTTATTTCTATAGGTGGATTGTACAACAATTTATCCATGCCGTTTTGTCCCTCTGCCAGCTTTCCTGTTCAAGAGTCCATTATCCATATAGAAATCTCCCTTTTCTGGAGGGTCGTGTGCTTTTGGCAGTTTGCCAAAACAAGACTTCAATGGGCTATCAGCTGTTTTAGCTGTTGTCATTTCGGTCGAATGCATTTTTAACGTAGTGTCCCTCTCTTTGTTCAGGGAGCCTGATCTGGTCCTGGTAGCGGCCGCAACTATAGGTCTTATAGGATGTCCCAAGAACACATTTACGCTCCAACATCAAGGGGTAGAAGGGATCATCAAGTCCCGCTGCATTTATCTCCCTCTCAACATAGCGACAACTGACTTGAATCTTCGCTATGGGCAAAGTTAGGGGTAATTCTCCCTTTAGTGACCCTTGAATACCCACTATTTCTGTGGTGATTTGTTCAGGGCGCACCAGAGATGCACAAACGACCGTATCATAAGACAAACCTGTGTTATACATCCCTATGGCTTGTCTCCCATTCACGGTCACTATCGCCTGTTTAGGTGGTTGATGGAGGCTATTCTGACTGACTGTCAGTTCCTTCCTATCAGAATTACACACTTGTAAACATGCAGTATGATGAAGAGGAGGATTTTCCCTCCCACACGACTGTATTGTGGTTGTTTATTTTGCAGAATCTACACCACTTTTCTTCCTTTCTTGAAGGTTTATTGTTATATCCTAGAGCAGAGGTTTTCAAACTTTTTTGGTCCGCGGCTCCCTTGACCTGTGCATAAATCACCGCGGCTCCTCTCTATACTATATATTATATATAAGCAATTGTACCCAAGAAGATATTAATGACTTCTGAGTGTTCATATTTTACACCAGCATCCGCCATGATGACATCAGAGTTAGTGATCAGCTGTTCGTAACATAGACCTGCTCCGGAGTTTTATGGTGCATTTGTCAATAACTTCTAGTACCTAATGACACGTATTGGTACATGTAATAATACCTCGGCGCAAAAATGTCGTCATTCGAAGATCTATATTTATTGATGGACCTTGGCTCATATATTGAGCCCAACACTTTTCCCAAGCCACCGCGACGCCCTTAGCCGAGGGCCGCGACGCCCCTGGGAGCCGCGACGCACAGTTTAAAAACCTCTGTCCTAGAGGGTTGGGAGCCAAGTAGCATAGTGGTTAGTGCACTGGCTTCCTAGCTCAGTGGTCTATGGTTCGATCCCCAAATGAGGTGGGATTGTTTTAGGCAGCAAACGGCTCCTGGGTCGACCCATTCCCAACTGGGTACCAAAGCAACTCTGGGAAGGTTAAGGCGGCCGGCGTGATGCTGACCACATCACTCTTAGTGTGCCGATGGTCAAGAAAATATGGGCCTAACACTATATTCCCAATATGCCTCAATGGGCGTGTAACGGGATCCTTTACCCTCCTTTACCTTTACCTAGAGGGTTCTTTTCTTTGAAATTAAATCTTGGCTTGTTCTTGGTTGTGTGGTCCTGTTTGGATCCATGTGCAATTTATATTCCTCACAATCAGAAGTGTTTTGCGACTCCTGTGAAAATGCTGCCCTTTTCTTTTTATTTCCTGGCATTTCTGCCTGAGCTGCTTGATATCTCTCAGCAGCTCTTGAAATGTCTTCCAGCCTCTCTGCTCCGTGTTCCATAAGAAATTTCCTCATTTCGTAACGAACCAGCAATGCCTGCTTCATGGCTTCGCAATCTTCCTGTTCTTCTTTTGGGAGTTTCAAGAACAGACCATAAGCAATACCTCTCAATCTTGAGACAACTTCAGATTTCACTTTTCCTTTTCTATGCCATAAGTAGTGGCAAGTCTTTCATTTATGTCTAGGTATGCCTCAATTGCATCTTCTTTCTCCATAAATGGGTCCAGGTGGAAGTTCATGGCTCCATTTGAGGTGCTTTGGCTGGAGCTACCATCAGAGTGAGGTGAGCTACTACTACTAGTGCTAGCTGTTGCCTGAAGTTCAAGCTCTCTCATCCTCAGCTGCCAATCTCCTTTCTTCAACCTCAGCTGCTAGCCTCCTTTCTTTAGCCTCCAATTTCTTGGCTTGAGTCTCAGCTTCCAATACCAGCCTCTTTTCTTCTCTCTCAGCTTCTAATCTGTTGGCTTCCCTCTCAGCTTCTGCTTGCAACTGTAACTTCCTTTTCTCTCTATCCATATGTTTGTCCACTTCAGTTGTGTCATACTGAATGAGAGCATCACCTGTTACGCCTAACTCCTTTCCCATCTACATAATCGCAGTTCTAAGCTTCACCAAGTCAGTCATAATAATTAAGTTGAGTAAGATATGTACTTTTACTTCCACTTAATTAATCTAATTAATTATGGACAGAACAAAATTCATGCAACCTTGTGATATTCAACTATTTACTCAGTACTCTATGTAGATTCCTACAAAAAATTTTATTATTGAACTTTTTAATGTGTCATTTTCCCTAATTGGTTGTGATAGTGATTTTAAACTAATTTATAATTAGGAAAAACAAAGCATCCTTCGTTATACTGACACCTTTACTAGCACATTTCTCCAAAAGTACTCCTTCCATCCATTTTTTTTCCTTTAGCAAGCATAGAATTGGAGTTATCCTTTGCAAAATGAGACCATTGTCATCCATATCTGTCACTGCTTAACCTTATACGGTCTCTAAACCTAACCTACACTTAGTACAGTTATGTTCTCCATAGTAAACTGCCATAGCGTTATCGATCGGTTTTCAGCGGGCTACTATTTTCTTATTGGTTGACCCATATCGTCGTCCAAGAATAGACAAAGCATCGCGCCTGCAACACATGCCATACTTCCCTTTCTTTCATTCTTTTACTAGGCAATGGTTATCATGCTACACCTCTATAATAACAGTATTTTAGAAGTCAACATCTAGACAGCACAACCAAAAATATATGGACATAGTAGCTATGTAAAACTTACGTGTTCGGGGATCTTTCGCCGTATACATGTAGAATTAATACACTTCGTACCTGACTCAGGGCAACATGTTTGATACGCTGAGCATTGTCCCATCTCAAAGGAGCACGAAAGCTGTTTAATTATATTGTGATTAAAAAATCATTCTTTGTTTTTATATTTTTATTTCTTCTTTCCTATCCAACAATTTTTTTATGAAACAAACATCAAAGTAAAGACAGTTCATTGCCTTTTTATTACATAAAATTTGATGTCTAGCAAGTCAGTGTGAGATACGGTATGTTCAAAATATGATTTCATAACAGGAAACATATTTATTGTCTTCCTGTAACGCCAGTTCATTGTACATTTATTAGCTGTGTAGATAAATAGGTAGACAGACAGGCAGACAGAGAGGTAGATAGATAGGTAAGGTAGGTAGCTAGTTAGGTAGGTGCCCCAGGAGAAGCCCAATCAATACTTAAAAGATATTTACATTACACAAAGGAAAACATGTAAGGCCAGTACTTCAGAAAAGACATTCAACCAAATATAAATTAAGCAACAAGAACTAAAAAATCGTTATTTAAAAAAGAAACAACAACAGAAAAATTAGCAAACTTATTAACTACTCATAGGACAAGGAAAGATAACGAGGTTTAAAAAAACAACTCAAAAAGAACAAATACTAAAACAAATTAAAACCAAGTGTAAAGGACAATAGTTATCTATAAACAATACAAAAGAGAAAATAAAATGACAAATACTAATATAAATTAAAACCAGCAACTGCAAAAGACAATAGTTATTTAAATTTAATACAAAATTAGTAAATAAAATGACACTAAATACCCCAATTATAACTAATTTTCAGGTTGAACAAGGTAGACCAAGATGGAACGAGAACAGGCAATAACGGGCAGCTGTTGATTGCCCTTTCTCCACCCATCACATTTTCAAAACAACAACAAGTTAGGTAGGTAGTGCGAGGAAATGACATTTGATCATTCGTTATGTTTCTTCTTTTTCCAACTGTTTCATCTTTCTGGGGATTTACATCACCAGCCTTGCACAATAACCACCGAAACCAGTCGTATAGCAGCTCCCTTCAGTCATAATTGACTATGGGAATGCGCCCCTGAGGTGATAACCCTCAGCTGCTTTTTTACCTGTTCTTCTTTTGGCGTGTTCTTTTCTCCTCTGCCTGTTGTGAGAGCTTCTTTTCGCCCAATTTGGGATGGCGCCGTAGAGAGCAGCGCCACTTGATGTGATCGGCAGCTTCATCCTTCAAGGTTGATGGATTTATGTCCAGTGCCTTCATGCCTCTCTTTATAACGCGATTTACTCCCCTTGCTCTGCAGTGATGGCCCAACAGTGGCCAAACTTCAGAGTATCTACTGAAGGTCTTCAAAGGTATCTACTGAAGGTCTTCAAAGGTATCTACCTCTTGCTCAAGATTGCTCTTGGCAGATATGTGAATTGAAGAATGTTGCTTCAATTCTAGGGAACCTCATGGGAATTTAAGAAATCAAGTACTCCGGCTGATATGGCCGTGTGAACTTTCTATCTTCCTTGACATTCTATGATGGAGTATGAAATTTGCTCGTTTTGAAGAGCCCCCAACTGATTTAATTAAGTAAAATATTACCAATAGCTCTGTTATACTTACTTACTTACTTAGTCGTTCCCCTTCTACCGTGAGGTGTAGAGTTTGGAAAAGAGAGCGCCAGACTATCCTATCGGCTGTCTTCCTCCTGGCCTGGTTCCATTCTAGTCCTCGGTCCCTCAAAGATTGTCTAATGTTGTCCTCCCAGCGGACTCTGAGTCGTCCTCGGGGTCTGGATCCTTGGCTCTTTGTTTCCCATGCTTGTCGTGGTATCCGATCTTCTCCCATTCTGCAGACATGGCCAAACCATCTTAATTGGGACTGTTCTACTTGGGTCTGCAGGGGGTAGGATTTAAGGCCTTGACGTATCGTCTGGTTGCGTACCATGTTTCTTCTTGTTACTTCAACCACCTTCCTCAGATACCTCATTTCTGAGGTTTGGATCTGGCTTTTATGGGTTGTAGTCATTGCCCATGACTCGCATCCATATGTCAAGACTGGGACATAGGTGGAGCGGTATACAGCCATCTTCGTTTTCTTACCAACCTCTCTCTTGCTGAGGAATCCTCGATTTATGGCCTGAAAAAGTCTCCCAGCTGCTGCTTTTCGAGTGGCCAACTCTTCTTTGATGCCTCCCATATGGGTGCTGTTCACTCACAATGACTAAATCAATAATTGATTTGTATATATACAGGCAACAAATTTAATAATCAATTAGAGTTAACAATGTAAAATAAATAAAGGTGGGGTAAATGGAATCTTCTTTAGAATTTCATCACTGGTGATGATCTGGTCATGGTTTTTTGCAATTTTCTTAACGAAAAGAGTTCACTTGGCAGTCCTGAGTGTGTACGTAGCTGCTAGTAAAATGTTGGTTGGCTTCTGCTCCAGCCGATGCGTGTTCTTTACAAGTGGTAAACTGGTTCTTTCCGTCCCTGGTCAAGTCTGTCTGATGGCCGCAACATGTCCCTCGTTCCATACGTCAAGACTGGGACATAGGTTTAGCGGTATACAGCCATCTTCGTTTTCTTGCCAACTTCTCTTTTGCTGTGGAATCCTTGATTTATGGTCTGAAAATGTCTCCCCCCTGCTTCTCTTCGGGTAGCCAAATCTTCTTTGATGCTTCCCTTCCAGTATATGACAGCATCGATGTATTTAAAATGGAGGGCCTGTTCTCCCAGCTTAATCTGATGCCTTCTTTCCTCTTGTAATATCATCATGGTTTTTGTTTTGGGGCTGCTGATGACCATCGCTCTCTTCTCCAGCTCTTCCTTCCAGACTTGCAGGTTGGATAGATGATGTGTCTCTGATTTTCAACCAGGGCAACATCTTCGGCAATGGCCAGCTCTAAAATACAAACCTGTCTCATCTTCCAGCCTTTCTTCTTCTTTGATCGTTAGCCACCAACCATCAAATCAGTCAGTGGCCATCACGCCTAGTGGCGTCTTGTAGGGCAACAACAAATTGATTCCACTTTGCTCGGTCGGTGGCCATCCTTCGTACAGTGCCCCAACTCTGGTTCATTTTTTGCATCTCAGCCTCCACAGTCCTCCGCCAAGTTGTTTTTGGTCGGCCTCTCTTTCGTTTTCCTTCAGGGGTCCAAAGCATAGCTGTTGTTGTGATGGCATATGGGTCTCTTCTGAGGACATGGCCAACCCAGCTCAAGCGTCTGCCAGCTATGATGGTGTGCATGTCCTCTTGCTTGCTCCGAGTAAGCAGATCTTGGTTGG
>JAMPIV010018129.1:315000-473647 GCA_024509875.1 Oreohelix idahoensis
ATTATCTAAATTTCCAGGGACATAAACTTATTATAATTAAAATTTGTTGATACATAGAGTGAACTGAGTGAATAAGTCACTATGGATTTTGATATGGATCCTGAGTGGTGTGATGTAGATCCTACAGATATGAGGCCTATGTTGAGGTTTGCATTAGTAGATGGTAGGGATAATGAACGATTGAGAGGCTCACGACTTGAAGCATGGGTGTTGGACGATTTTTTGATGAATGCGTCTAGATCCTTAGAGTTGTTTGCTGAAGATAATTTTCGGTTTGATCATAATTTGATAATGGCTAAAGATTTGGTGGAGTTGATACAGCACCTTCGTGTGTTTTTGTATCAGTATAGGAAGGTTGAACACAGAAAGATTGTGCAAGGTATATCCAAAATAATCCACAACGGTGTTTCTGACGTGCAAAAAAGGGAATTGAAGAATGAGAAACAAACAAGAGTAAACAAACAGAGTTCTCTACAGGAAAGAGATACGTTTTTACAGGATAGTGCTGAAAAGAATAAACTTCAAGAAACAGTGTCTAGGCTCACAAGTGAGTTACAGAAATCAAACTTGGAGCTTGCTAGTGTAAAAACAGCATTAGACTCTGCAGGCAGTAGAGTAAAAGACTTGGAAGTTCAGATAGAACATATGAATAGCGTAATAGGTAATCTCACTCGGAAAGAGCAGGAAAAGAAACAAATACACGAGAAATTGAAAGTTCAAGCCAAGAAATGTGAAAACTTATGTAATGAAACACTTACTGGCTTATTGTGTGACAATGTGATTGTTAGTCACCGACTTAGAGAAAAGTATTTTGTACCTCCCGAGAATGTTAATGAGCTTGGGAATGGCCAGAATAGTGACACTAGGGAACTTCAGATGGATTTAACACAGTTGAGTGCTAATGAAGAAAAGGATGATAGGGAGAGATTAGAAGAGTTAACGATGTAAAAAAGGAAAATGACTGATATTGAGAAATTACTCATGCAGGAGAAGAGTAAGCTTTTAACATCTAATGACTTAATTAAGAAACAAACTGAAAACACCTCACTTAGAAATGCTGAGATTAGTGATCTGAGAAATAGAGTTAATGGTTTGGTGGATGTTATTTTAGGCATCAAGGGGTTGTCTACTGTCAATGTTGACAATAGTAGACAGAAGGTTGCTTATCAACAAGTAAAACAAGCAAAGATCCAGCCCTATACATTCTTTGCTGAGACGAAAATCGAACATGATGGACGGAGATCCCTACGTGGCAAATACAATTTCCCACGTACTACTTCTGGTAACATTACTGACTCGTGGCGTCAGGCCAGCAAAGATAATTCTGCTATAACAGTCAGTTCTATAGATTGCAAAAAAAATGGAGATAAATTTCAAGGCAGAGCTAAAAAGACCAACCATTATTTTAATGATGGAAATACTGATAAACAGATAATAAGGGACAAAGCTATTAGTAAGACTTGTACCCAAAATAAAACTCAACATGTTGATAACCATAAGAATTTAGTTATCACTGGTACTGATCAATTTAGTAAGCATATTGTCACAAAGGAGAATAGAAACAGTTGTGGTGAAAGAAATAACTACAATAAAGGTTATCAGCCTTATAATGATGGTTCTAGAACACAACAAAATCCATCGGTTAGATATTTTTTTATAGAAGTAGAAATACTAATCATAATAATGTTGCACAACAAAAGAACAATCTTGGTTGTAAACAAGGTAACAGTAAGGGTATTGTTTCAAATACTACTGCTTGTTATGCATTTTGAGTTCTAGAGAATATCTCGTTGTGTTTGAGTAGGATTTTATTTCAGCCTACTGTTGTGATGACCTTCATTTCTGTCAGGATGTCTTATCCTTCTGTGTTATCTGCTGTGTGACGAGGAAATGATGGCATCATATAGAAACCAGACGTTTTCACTGCCACACGTTTGGGTAAATGTAAGACTAACTTTCCGTTTTACTTCAATAAATCTCACAAGTTGATTGAAATAGACATTTTCATTTATATTTTCCCACAGTATTCGGCTTGTTAAGAATCTTCGCACCGAAGTTATTTTTTACTGTGAGAGGAATGTGGGTCAACCTGTGACCAGGTGTCTAGTCAAGCGCAACCCAGCCAGCCTGTTGACCCGTGTTGTATGACGTTACCCCGTGCGGTTTACAGAATACTATCGAGGACCGCGGATTTGTGACCTATTTATTTTTTTTGTTTGTTTAGGAGTTAGTTTAAGATTGCTATAGTGTTTTTACACTTAATTTATTTTTTGGTTAATGAATTACTGTATTGTATAGTAACTTACATTACATAATGTCTTAGGTATTGTGTATGTTCATATGTATGCACTGTTGTGACTCTGTCATTATTTACATGATTGTTTTGTTAATAAACATTGCATGTGTTATGATTGCAATGAAATTATGACATATCACTTTGTAGTGACTTATCTTTAGTTTTTGTAATGGGATTGTGGATTTATGATATTTTCATACGCTAGTCGGAAGACTATTCCACTTAGACCATATTATGTATGACCATAGGTGCTACGTTGTGAAGTTGAAGCAATGATAGTTGATTCATCAAACATTGATATGTTTTGCAGCGTTGGTTCTTAGGAAAATTTTGGATTTGATGAGTTTGCCAGCCCTAAGCACAAACTCATTAGCGAGGAATATGCGTTAGTTGTTTCAGAGAGTCTTGTTATTCATTAAATTTATTTTTTTCTTTTCTTATATTCTGGTGCTATGTCTAATTAATATTACCATATACAGAGGTTATATGCAGTAACTATTGTGTTGTGAAATGTAATTTTGAAACTAAACTTGTATGTGTTAGTTATGATTTTGTATTTGTATTTGTAAACATATTTTGAAACATTGATTTCTGGTATTTTTTTTTTGCCATGTGTTTTTTTTTTTCTGCTGAATTCTGTTTAAATTAGTATGCGTTTATTATGAGTCTACTTAAGTATTGGAATTCTTTTTTGTTAGATGTCATTCATTTGGTTAAAAGATCATTTTATTTTGGTATATTAGTTATAGATTTAATCTAGAAAAAATTAAAATACTATTTTTATTTAACTTAGCTTTAAAGAAACTTTTTTGTACTGTAATTTTTTTTTTTTGGAAATGTATTTTTCTTTGACATTGTTATATTTTTTCTGCGCCAAAGCGCTTAATTAGGTGTAATAATATATGTTGATATTTCATTTAAAATAGTAATTTTTGTTTTGTTTTGAGATTGTGATAATTTTATATATCGCACTTTTTTGTGTGATGTCTGTGATAAATCATCTTAGTTATGAATAAGTTTTGTAATTTAGCTAAAATTATTTATTATGCGTTAGTTACTTGGATTGTTGTTGGGATGTATTGTTGTCGATTTTCTATGCATTCATTATTTTGTATTTCCTTCTGCCTTTTCGGATGATTCTTCGTTTCACTCCATTTTTTTGGAAGCTGTCTATACTTGGGTTATGCTTCCATATTTCATCTGGATGTTACTTGATACTATTTGTATACGTTTACTTCTTACACTTCTTATACTTCCATACTTTGTATTCTTACGTATTGTAATATGGATTAGTATATGTAATTATTAGTGACAGTTCTATGAATTTCATGCAAGGAATTGATTAGCTTAATTATTACTATTAGGTATTATGGATCTTTCTTCCTATTTCGATTTCTTTGTTGATTTTCTGTGCTGATCATGCTTCTTTTGTTTGATCTTGACTTTACTTTCTATTTACTGTGTCATGTTTGGTCTACAGTAATAATACTTAACTTTGTTTGTAAATGATTATTTCGGTGTATTTAGCAGATTATTATGGGTAATTTGTTTATTGTACACTTGCTTTATTATTTGGCGATGTATTATTTTGACCTTATCATAAAACTATTGTTGTAAGCATATATTAGAGCTTAGCTGACCCCTCATTTGTCGGTGATGTAGTTTTTTCAAAAAAATGATAAATCATTTTTTTCTCCGGACCGGGTGGTAACTGTTAGGGTCAAAGGGGAGTGATACGTACTATACTGATTATACAATGTGAATTCAGGGTTGTCGCACTTGTTGGCTGGTTTAATTGTGAGTTGTTTAAACATTTATATGTTAGAAAACAGAGTGTACAGAAAGCGTGTGAGCGCTAGTCATTTTAGTTATTCTGTACTGGTTTCGGCCGGCTGTGAATAGCTCACGGCTAGTCCGTGAACAGCCGGGTCCGGTGACTGTTTGGCGGGTGAAGTGTGTTCCCGTGGCAGTCGGAGAGGAGTCTAAGTTTGGGCGGTTGACTGGAGTCAGCCCAGTATCTTGTGTGTGTGTTCCCAAGGGTAGTGTACGGGAACGATATTTGGCCATTTTTCGAGGTGTACTAGTACTTGCCTATTTAGGTGTGTTTATCTGCAGATAAGATGTGATAAATCTGCAGATAAGATGTGATAAGGGAAGATAAGAGAAGATAAGGTGTACTTTATGTTAAGGACATGTTCTGAGGCCTTGGTGTCTACAGGCCGATGTTTTGGATCATATTTACCTCCCTGATAGTTTTCTATTGTGCAGGAACGGCGCTAGGAGATAGTAAGGCCATTGTTCCTTATGGAGGGAGAGTTTTCTGGAGATTATAAGGCCAGGATTTGTGCAGGCCAGTCTTTTGAGTATATATAGATTTAAGGATCCATGAACAGATATCAGAGTTATTGAAGAGATTATAAGGCCAGGCTTTGTGCAGGCCAGATTACTCATAGACTACAGAGCGGACAGTCTTTTGAGTATATATAGATTTAAGCCTGTATGGCGTTTTGTAACTGCAGTGTCAGCAGTCGTTCTGGTGAATTTACTGATGTAACATTAGAACTGCGATGTAAACAGGGTTTACCTCATACTGAACAGCTGTGACCTTCTGCGTAATTGATTATTATTGATTTTTGTGTATCCTGTTGTACTTGTGTAGTGTATCGTATCGGATTGATGTTGCTGTGTGAATAAATGAGTGCTGTCAATTGGAAATGAACACTAGTCTGATTCGTTGATCTATGCTTGACAGTACAGGGTGAGTGACTGTACCCTTCATACCACTCACTACAGACTTTATACACAGGGACAATACAGAGCTAACCTATTTATCATCTGTTCTGTGTGGGCGCATGTACTACAACAGTCTAATCACTTCAACAGAGAGATACTTTACCAAATATACATCAACAGAACTTTATCAATTAGACCCTGAGATATAATTTATCACCTTTGTATACTCCACCATTACGACGTTAACAATATATATGTATGACAAATGAATTTCCCTGACTCGATGGATGATAACAGAATATTGGCCTCTCATAACTTTAGAACCCCTGATCATCTGTTGTAACTTTTACCGGCATGCAGCATTTCCACGAGAACCTTACACGCTGGATCATTAATATGTAGCCTGCTATCTTATGTGAACGTTTGAGATCGCATGGCCTTTGATGGGAGGTTAAATCCCGCCCACAACCATTTCTGAGAACGATTTATAGCAATCTTTTCCTTAACGCCGGCCCAAAAGAGGACGGGCCACAGACTCACTCCTGTTTCTAGAGCAATAAACAGCAGATCATTTTCTTACCTGGCTGTCACCCCGCCTGGTGGGAGTTGCCAAAGCTCTCAGAACAGCAGTACCATCAAAGAACAGGCTGATCTTCAGAATTCAACGTGGAGCGGCCGCGATCTAAAGAATCAGGGAATTCGCAGCTCACAGAGTTAGCTTCTCGAGAAATTTTCGCACTCTCATGCTAGAAGCCTGAGACGGAAGAAAATCGGTAGACCGGGGAAAACGAAGGAATCGCAGCGGTTAACACATCGGCGAGATACCCCGGATTTTGCTCAAGTTCAAGAAAGGTGCAAAAATTTAACACGCCCTATTCAAGTTACATTCGATAAGTATAAATAGAGTACTCCGAAAAACAGCATTTTATCGTTCGCTCTGACAGAATCCTAGTTGCACTAGCATAGTCGGATTACTGCTTGATTCCATCTACCTTCGTGACTATTGGAGTGTATTCTTTCTGTGCAGACGAACGATCATTCAACCTGCATCCCAGCAATTATTAATTATATACAGAGTTCTGCCAAACTCAATTCGATAACTCCAGTAACATATGAACTTTTTTAAAGCTAAACTTGTGGCGACCTGTAATGGGCCCCGCTCCTCTGAACGTAACTGAAAAAAAAAGCCATTCAAGAAACACTTTTAAAATACTAGTTCATATAGAGTCCTTAAAGAAAACTGGAAGCAGAACATATTTTATTCACTGCCCCTATTTGTGAAGAAAAAGCATCGATCTACCTGAACACTGTCATGTCACGTATATTCAGTGGATTTTACCCCCCCCCCCCCCCCCCCCCCCCCCCCCCCCCCCCCCCCCCCCCCTCCCCCCCCCCCCCCCCCCCTTTCGAAGAAGAACTTACCTCAGTGTTTTTCTTAACTTGTGACATTACGGAAAAGGAAGTTATCTCCACCAGCTGTGCCAATTTTAGGAACCACACCATACCTCACGCCTAGCCAAGTGCCTGTGCCTTTCTTTAGGAACTTTATCTAATAAACAAATAGTACCGTTAAACTTCAACGTCCAGCGATTTCGGGACACTTTGTTAACTTCAACAACCCCCAAATCTGGGGCTGTACACTGAAGAAAAATACTTTTACCTAAGCCAAGGTTTAGTGCTGTTTTTTTATGTATTTCCTATGAAGTGCCAGAATTCACCTTTCGGTAAGTCTGCGTGTGTGTTTGTGGGGATGGCCAGCCCTAGTGTGTTTTTTTTTAATGAAAGGAGATTTATCTTTTCTTTACCCTTTTAATTAGTTCGACCTTGTACTAAGGTGCATTATATTCCTTGTACGGGATCTCTCCTAGCGGGATCGGGTAACTGTGTTCCTTCCCCCTCGCGTAAAATTTGTTGATTTAAAGGGAGACAATTGAGAACCCTAGCTTTTCCTCTACACCCCCCCCCCTTTTTCTGTAACCCCTTGCCTCAGAGTAATAACTTTACCAGTGGGTTAAATTGCCTATCTCTGATCACCCTTCCCCCCCCCCCCCTTTCTTGTCTTTGGGACCGGGTTTTGTCTGTTAGTAAATATAAACGGGAAACGGTGGATGGGATATTTCTCCTCAAAAACCCCTCTTCCCTTGTTATATTTGTATTCTGTAACCTTTGATTTTTGACTGTAAATGTACAATTATGTGTGAGTCCTTTATGATAATAAAGGTATTAATCATTAATTGTGTTGGTTGTCGGTTGGCCTAAAACTCCAAACATTTCCATCTGTGTAGGCTGTATTCATGTACGTTGAGCGACAGAATCACCAAATCGGTGAGCGCGCCTGAGCGACTGGAACTGACAAACAATTGTTTGTGCAGAAGAGAGATAGGAGTAGTCTGGGAGAAAACAGATATTGTCGTAATAAGAGACTGTCCTTGCTCCTTCCCAGCGCTTGTGAATCTACTACCTCATTCTCCCAAATCCTTATTCTCACAGAGCCTTCAATATCACTTTACACTCTAAAGGGACCAATATTCATCAGCACCCTCTCAGATAAAATTTACGACAATATATGGTTAGCTCGTTCGAGATTCTGAACTTAGTTAAAATAGAGTGTGGTTGATTGTCTTTGTGAAGTAGGGTATAATCTTTAAAAGTATTACTTCCCCTAGACCAAGCCGTTCAGTATTTTGGGCCAACCACACAACAATTAAGACAGGTTTGTTTTTCCACAGGAACAGGCAGTTAGTGATAATAAAAGATTGTCACATTTGTATTCTCTGGCAGAGGGAATTGAAAATTTTGGTTATATAATTGCTGGGACTGCGTGATTGTTTTACAATCACTAAAGGTTATGAAGCGTTTGAGTTGAGCTAAGCTAAAGACGGATTGTTCTGATTTTTTAAAATTAAGTTAACTACGTCTCATCTCAAAAATTGTCTTCAGGGACGGAGTTTGTTGTTAGAGAATTAACATTTTCTGGGAAATTTTTTTTTTTTTTTCCTTTTAAATTGTTTAATATAAATTTTTCTCTACTGTTAGTAAGAGTAGATTCTTTTCTAGTGTAACTTACCATTTAATTGGCATAGTTGCTTGCGTTACGAGTCTTAAGTGACAATAATAGCGGCGATAAGTTAACACACGAGGTCATTCAGTAAATTTTTTACTTTGTTTTTCTCGAAGCGGCTTTGAGTTTTTCCCCTTCTTGTTCCATCTTACTATTCTCTAGTCTTAGAAGCATCCAGTTCTTTGACAATGGCTGAGAGAATTAGGATAAGATCCATTTTGAGACAGGAAGCGAAAGACTCAGGATTAGACACAGAAGCCGCGAATCTGTTTATCACCCAGGAACTGCAAAATATATGACGCGGAGCAACAAAGAGCAGAAGCAGAGAGGAAGGAAGAGAAACAAAGGGCAGAAGCTGAGAGGAAGGAAGAAAAAGAGAGAGAAGAGAGGGCAGAAGCTAGGAAGAAGGAAGCGGACGATCGTCAATTGGAACAGAAGCAAATTGAGGCAGAAATGGAAGCCCGCAGAGAGAGAGAAAGAGAGAGGGAAAGACAACATGAATTAGCGCTCAAGGCTTTAGAGAGTCGGAGTGCCTCTACTTCAAATAATGGAGAGCCGTCTTCGCCCCAGTCTCAAACAATGGATCTCTCCAGCACTCAGTCTGCCCAATTAACTGCGATGTCTTTTGCTTTAGAGTCTTTTCCTAGCCCTAACGAAAAAATTGACAGCTACCTAGAAAAATTCGAAAGGCTCGCAAATCTGTATGGGTTAGAGAGTTCCCGCTGGGCACTGAAACTTTCAACGTCACTAAAAGCGAATGCTTATGACGTATACACAAAGCTGGGACCGAACCAACATGATTACGACATGCTTAAGAAGGCCTTGCTAGAGCGGTTCGAAATGACCGCCCGAAAATTTCTGCAAATGTTCAGAAACAGCCGAAAAGAGAGCACGGAAACATTCCCACAATTCTCTTCACGTCTCACGGGCTATTTGACAAAGTGCATTGAATTATCTGACCTACCTCTTACATATGAGGGACTACTTGAACTTGTTCTTGTGGAACAGATAAAGGCAACTCTGTCAAACGAAACCCGTAGATTTTTGGCTGAACAGGGCGCAGTCAGGCTTGAGGACATACTCAATAAGGCCGAACGCTATACCAATGCAATGGCCGAACTTCCCAGCACAAAACGTAAACCCACAGATGAGCCATCTCGTAAACAAAATCTAGAGCAGTCATCCTATTCCTCTAATTCCTCTCAGAATTATAACCAACGAGAAAATAATACCCAGAGACCTCCCCAACAACAATTCTGACCAAGCCTACGTGGCAGCGCGGCCACCAAGGTCAAGGAAAAGGAAAGACCCCTACACCAGGAACGTCTGATCAGGGCAAACAAACCGGTCCAAACCGCGTTGGATGTTTGCATACAGCCTCGAAAGGTAGAGTCAATGTCAGTGATTCTCAACCTGAGGGGGACCGACCCTCAACTCGAGGAACTGTAATTTTGAATGGTACCTCAACCACTTGTCTCTTTGACACTGGATTAAGTTTTACTTGTATTGTTGCTAGACACCTAGTCAAACCAGGTCAGGAGACAGAGGAAGCCGTAAAACTGAGTGGAGTGTTTAAGAGTGATGCGCCTAGGACGCTGCCTATCGCACTGGTAGAAATACACTCTGACTTTGTCAGAGGAGTTATAAAAGCGGCCATTATGGATGATCCTATCTACCCAGTTATCCTGGGATGTAGATATGTGTTTATTGGGAGACCAAAGGAGCCGATTGTGGCAGCGGTAACCACAAGAGGGCAAGCCAAGAAGGAGAGGGAGCCTGCGCCAAATTTGTTGCCGAACGAACTGAAGGAGGCGCAACAAAAGGACCCTACTCTGGAGCTCTGCTTTAAAAAACTGCCCATGGCTAAGGACCCCAGACACAACGGAGACATCTTTTCTAAGGATGGCGTATTGTATCGTAGAACGGGCAACCCGGACACGGGGAATAACCAGCTCCTAGTACCGACGCAGTACCGAAGCCAGATCTTAGAGATGGGGCACTCTCTTCCCTTTAGCGGACATATGGGGCAAAACGCCACTATTCAGCGAATAAAAACCCACTATTGGTGGCCAGGAATGAACTACCGAGAGGTTCCCCAAGCGTCTACGGGATTCCCGCCTGCTACACTTTTATTTGGCAGACCTATAAAGGGGCCATTAGAAGCCTTACTTCGGTCCCTGACAGACCAAAAGGCTGACGAGACAGTCGTCTCTGCAAGCAAGTATGTATCTGAGCTCAAGGAAAGGCTAAAGCTAGGATGGGATCTAGCTACAACCAACCTTACGAAAGCCCGCGCTAAACACGCTAAAAGATACAACAAAGCTGCAAAAGAGAGAGAGCTCCAACCAGGGGAGAAAGTTTTGTTGCTACTCCCAACCGGAAGCAATAAACTTCGCATCGGATGGCAAGGGCCGTTTACCGTCCTTAAAAAGATCTCACGTACCAATTACAAGATCTCCGTCAAAGGAAAGGAGAAGGTCTTCCACATAAATCTGCTAAATAAATATTTGGAAAGACCGGTGCCATCCTCCGAGCATCTCCTGGCTGTCGCCATAGCAACGGAAGACGAGGAAGATGATGATGGTTGCATGGAGTATCCACTGCAACCCACAGAATCCTTTAAAGATGTCAAGTTCGGCGACAATCTCTCACCAGAACAACAAACAGAAACCAGGGCTCTACTAAAACAGTACAGTGCAGTCTTAACGGATGTACCTGGTCGAACAAATCTCATTGAATTTGATATGAAATTAACAAACGAGACCCCTGTTCAAACCAGAGTTTACCCCATCCCGTACGCTAAAGCGGATGCACTTCGCGGAGAAATAGACAAGCTGCGTCAGGCAGGAATTATCAGTGAGTCTACATCTCCTTACAGCTCGAGTGTAGTGCTGTTGCAGAAGCCCAATAAGGAAGTTCGGCTGTGCATTGATTACAGGTTGCTAAACGCTGTAACGGAATTCCAGCCCGAACCTCTCCAAACTGTTTCTGAGTTGTTCACCAAGCTCAGCAAAGCAAAGATCTTCTCCGAGATTGACCTCAGTAAAGGTTATTATCAAATACCAGTCAAGGAGGAAATTAAACCTTTGTTAGCTTTCAGCACTAGCGAAGGACATTACACATTTAATGTGATGCCGTTCGGTTTGCATAACGCACCAGGAGTGTTCACCAGGATGATGAGGAAGCTTCTAGAGCCTTTGCAAAGTCCCCATATCCATAATTTCATGGATGACATATTAATTGCATCGGAAACCTATGAAGAACATATTGCTACGGTTGCTATGCTCCTCAGGAGACTACAGGAAACGGGTCTCACAGCTGTAGCGGGAGGTTATTTAAAAGTATATATTATGTAAGAGTATGCCAGTAAAGAGTTCTGACCTTATAAGTAATACCCCAGTCTTAGAAATAAGCACTGGTGTATTGTTATCATAAAAATAGTCAGACTGTAAAAACCCTGGTCCAGTTGGTAAGAAGAAGTACCAGGATTTAAGGTGTCTCCTCCCTATGACTATCTTATGATTACTTATATTCTAGGGGATAATAAAATGAACATTCACTGTGACCACAAATGTAATAAGTGAATAATTCCTCAGGTACAGTTAAAAATATTTTAATATTTACACTAATATTCTATTTCTACTAGTTGGAAAAGAGTATAAAAATATATATAAAAGTATTCACACAATTACTATTATTGTCTGTTTAGACTTCAAGATCTTAAATAATAAAGTTACTGAAATCACTGTTATTAGTCCTTTGAATTTAAGGATAACTGTCATCAGTTGACTGAGTTTCTGTATGGTTAATTATTGTTTTGAACTATTGGCTGTTTCACATGTATAGGTGGTCAGTGTCAAACAGGACACTTATCTTTCCAACTTGGTACTGCTGAAACTGTCCTTTGCTGATATCAGACTTGGTAGGCCCAACAGTAGGGATGCCAATGACCAGTTGAAGTTCACTCTTTGGGGTCCTGCACTTTTGTGGGATTGCCTCGGATGAACTGCACCGGCTTCTGATACTGGACAGTCTGGTTTGAGTTATTTCATGGAACCTGCAACATTTCAGTGATATAGCATTAATATTAACATTTCAATTAAGTATAACTGACTAGCACATAAGTCAGACAAGTCAGTCATCAGGTGTCAGAGTTATACAGTCATAGCAAGTAACATCATTTCAATGATATAGAATTAATATTAACATATCAGTAATAAACATCATCTGGTTTAATCCGCTCCTATACATCCCTTCATATTCTATAACTTGATCCTTCCAAATCATATCAAGTACAAATTCAAATCTGATGCTATCTTAGCAACTACCCAAAATTAATACATAAAATAAATAGAGTGAGTGACCACGTGATCAGGTTGCTTTCTACTGAAACTGGCTGTAGAACACTCCAGTTTACCAGCTGTAAATGGGTACGAAGTCGGTTTGTGCGCTCGAACTAGGGAAGGCAAAGGCAGCGAGGAAGGGGACTAGTCACCTAACCTCGTAAAAGCGGTATCTTCCATGCTGAAGCTTCTAACAATTTATTTCCCTAAGACAATCTCTGGTCATGGGACTGCCTTTATCTTCGTAAGCGATAATGCATTTAATATCGACGAGATACAGCATTAAATATAATAAATATTTTCTTTTTGGCTGTGGGGCTAGTTTTGATACGTTTTTGTACAAGCAACCATCTTCCACTAAGCACATGAATAAATCATATTAAAATAATAATACGTTATATCAATGAATATTATACAGGCATATTTTGTGAATTCTAAATGAACCTGTAATACAAAATAAAAGAAATTATTATACAGGATAGCTATCGTAAATTCGCTTACCCTCAGACCCCAGACACTTAGACTGAAATTTTCTGGCGATCCGCTCACACTTCAGATGGATTTAGAGTCGTGGCGTTATCTGCCCTCAGTCTTGTCTCAACCTCTTGCGTTGGGTCTTCTCAGAGTTTTACCGAAACGCTTTATATACGATAGCGCGAACGTATCGGAGAGCAGATACGTCACAGCCTAAGACTAGACCTGAAAAAATCCTTCCCGAACCGTGATTTCAGCCGATCTGTGCGTCGACTGAAATTTTGCCTTTCTCATTCTCAGCATATATAATATCCATATTGTTCCATCTTATCTAGTTTTATACAGCTGATAAAACTCTATCTTCCTATCCATGTAAATTCCCAAACTGTTATTTGTTGATTTTAATATTTAGAACAGAAGTGGGTTTACATGCTTTTAGCGTAACTGTGGGCAGCCGAAATACGCATATATCTCCGTAAATGAGAACTTCCTACCGTTCCATCTTATATGCAGTTATACACCATCCTTCCCTGTACTGAAATGTAAAATCCTTTTCATACGGATTCCCTTCTGTTATTTATTTATCGTTGGCGATTTCCTCTGTCCGATACACATTTTGCTGATACGCCGCCATTTTGAAAGCGGTCACTCGATCGTAGATGGGTTTATAAATCTAACTGAACCCATTTGCAATGACTTGAAACCAATTTTGCGACAACAGCCAGACCTAGCAAATGTCTCATCGGGTTTGAACAGTTAGACTTCCTGGGGCATACTATTTCTCACGGATGCAGTTGGCCTATTAAGAAGAACGTGGAGAAAATTGTGGCAGCAAAAAGACCCCGAACGAAGAAAGACGTACGTTCCTTCATATCGCTATGTGCATACTATCAGAAGTACATCCAGAACTTCAACGGACTGACGGCACCTCTGACTGACCTCACAAAGAAAGGTTGTCCTGATAAGGTCATATGGGATCAAAAGTGCGAACACGCGTATAGCACTTTGAAAGGACAGTTGTCGGCATACCCCATCCTAAGGTTACCTGACCTTAAGAAACCTTTCATACTGAGAGTTGATGCGTCAGGTCAGGGCATCGGGTCAACATTGCTGCAAGCCGATGACAGTGACCTGAACATGCTATTTCCAGTTGCCTATGGCAGTCGGAAACTGAATAAAGCGGAACGCAACTACAGTGTCGTTGAAAGAGAATGTCTCGCTCTGATTCATGGCATCAGACGCCATCATGAGTTTCTGTATGGTACTTCTTTCACGGTGCAAACAGACCATGCTCCACTAGCTTTCCTGGGGGCCAAGAAGGAATTCAACGCAAGGATAATGCGTTGGGCCTTGCTATTGAGTGTTTATTCCTTCAAAGTGGAATATATTCCAGGAAAACAGAATGTCGGAGCTGACTTCTTGAGTAGAAACTGGACCACGGAGGAAGAGGAGAAAATCGAAGATGCCAATCATCCAAAAGCTACCGATCAGGGCAGCTTCATTGTCATAAATGAAACATGAAAACGAGTTTCCATATCTCAAAAGTGGGGACGATTGTGACGTACGTCTAAGTATGACAAATGAATTTCCCTGACTCGATGGATGATAACAGAATATTGGCCTCTCATAACTTTAGAACCCCTGATCATCTGTTGTAACTTTTACCGGCATGCAGCATTTCCACGAGAACCTTACACGCTGGATCATTAATATGTAGCCTGCTATCTTATGTGAACGTTTGAGATCGCATGGCCTTTGATGGGAGGTTAAATCCCGCCCACAACCATTTCTGAGAACGATTTATAGCAATCTTTTCCTTAACGCCGGCCCAAAAGAGGACGGGCCACAGACTCACTCCTGTTTCTAGAGCAATAAACAGCAGATCATTTTCTTACCTGGCTGTCACCCCGCCTGGTGGGAGTTGCCAAAGCTCTCAGAACAGCGGTACCATCAAAGAACAGGCTGATCTTCAGAATTCAACGTGGAGCGGCCGCGATCTAAAGAATCAGGGAACTCGCAGCTCACAGAGTTAGCTTCTCGAGAAATTTCCGCACTCTCATGCTAGAAGCCTGAGACGGAAGAAAATCGGTAGACCGGGGAAAACGAAGGAATCGCAGCGGTTAACACATCGGCGAGATACCCCGGATTTTGCTCAAGTTCAAGAAAGGTGCGAAAATTTAACACGCCCTATTCAAGTTACATTCGATAAGTATAAATAGAGTACTCCGAAAAACTGCATTTTATCGTTCGCTCTGACAGAATCCTAGTTGCACTAGCATAGTCGGATTACTGCTTGATTCCATCTACCTTCGTGACTATTGGAGTGTATTCTTTCTGTGCAGACGAACGATCATTCAACCTGCATCCCAGCAATTATTAATTATATACAGAGTTCTGCCAAACTCAATTCGATAACTCCAGTAACATATGAACTTTTTTAAAGCTAAACTTGTGGCGACCTGTAATGGGCCCCGCTCCTCTGAACGTAACTGAAAAAAAAAGCCATTCAAGAAACTAGTTCATATAGAGTCCTTAAAGAAAACTAGAAGCAGAACATATTTTATTCACTGCCCCTATTTGTGAAGAAAAAGCATCGATCTACCTGAACACTGTCATGTCACGTATATTCAGTGGATTTTACCCTCCCCCCCCCCCTCCCCGAAGAAGAACTTACCTCAGTGTTTTTCTTAACTTGTGACATTACGGAAAAAGGAAGTTATCTCCACCAGCTGTGCCAATTTTAGGAACCACACCATACCTCACGCCTAGCCAAGTGCCTGTGCCTTTCTTTAGGAACTTTATCTAATAAACAAACAGTACCGTTAAACTTCAACGTCCAGCGATTTCGGGACACTTTGTTAACTTCAACAACCCCCAAATCTGGGGCTGTACACGGAAGAAAAATACTTTTACCTAAGCCAAGGTTTAGTGCTGTTTTTTGATGTATTTCCTATGAAGTGCCAGAATTCACCTTTCGGTAAGTCTGCGTGTGTGTTTGTGGGGATGGCCAGCCCTAGTGTGTTTTTTTTAATGAAAGGAGATTTATCTTTTCTTTACCCTTTTAATTAGTTCGACCTTGTACTAAGGTGCATTATATTCCGTGTACGGGATCTCTCCTAGCGGGATCGGGTAACTGTGTTCCTTCCCCCTCGCGTAAAATTTGTTGATTTAAAGGGAGACAATTGAGAACCCTAGCTTTTCCTCTACACCCCCCCCCCCCCTTTTTCTGTAACCCCTTGCCTCAGAGTAATAACTTTACCAGTGGGTTAAATTGCCTATCTCTGATCACCCTTCCCCCCCCCCTTTCTTGTCTTTGGGACCGGGTTTTGTCTGTTAGTAAATATAAACGGGAAACGGTGGATGGGATATTTCTCCTCAAAAACCCCTCTTCCCTTGTTATATTTGTATTCTGTAACCTTTGATTTTTGACTGTAAATGTACAATTATGTGTGAGTCCTTTATGATAATAAAGGTATTAATCATTAATTGTGTTGGTTGTCGGTTGGCCTAAAACTCCAAACATTTCCATCTGTGTAGGCTGTATTCATGTACGTTGAGCGACAGAATCACCAAATCGGTGAGCGCGCCTGAGCGACTGGAACTGACAAACAATTGTTTGTGCAGAAGAGAGATAGGAGTAGTCTGGGAGAAAACAGATATTGTCGTAATAAGAGACTGTCCTTGCTCCTTCCCAGCGCTTGTGAATCTACTACCTCATTCTCCCAAATCCTTATTCTCACAGAGCCTTCAATATCACTTTACACTCTAAAGGGACCAATATTCATCAGCACCCTCTCAGATAAAATTTACGACATATATATATATATATCTGCTAGCAATAACCCGTCAATACTGACAAATGCGAAGCTTCTGCAGCGAGTTAAGATTCATGCTATTCTGCAGACTGATTTGCTCGTTGTGACTGACGCTGTGCTTGTCTTTGTGCCGCTTCATGTTGTCGTTGTATTGCTGCTTCTTCTAGAGTCTCGCTTGCTCGTTGTGATTGACGCCATCGTCTCTTCCTCTTAGCATTTGCAGCTCATTTTGCAGCCATCTATCATTTTGATCCATAATAATAAGTCTGCAATACTTTAAATTACAATTTTATCTTGAAGAAACAATCAAAAACTTATATTTTAAGGTTATTTTTTAACAAAATGATGAGTTAAATCCGTTTCCGCAATGAAACTAGGTTCTACACCGACTTTTCTTCGTTGAGTGTTACTATTTTCGGAAGAGTACATATAATGGAAACAATACAACTAATGTCTAACTTTGAACCACAGTTGCATCCCTTAGATATGACCGACGTACAAACGGCGAGAATTATGGATTTTGATGATGATGATTTTTTTTTTCAGGAATGAAACTGGTGATGGCCATATGCGCTTTCTCTGTTCTTTCTTTGTTGGGCACCTTTGAAGTATTTGTTGTTGTTGCTTAACTAGGGCTGCTGAGCTTCTGACTGTTTTGCAGACAATACCAAGATGAAGACTCCTTGGTATTATCTACACTGTAGATCTAGGCATTTCCTGTGACTTATCTGCCAATTCGAAACGTGCTGAGTTAAAGTCATGAGATCTAGTTTCTCCAGCTTGACTTGCATTTAAAGGATCGTCACATCTGGTCCCAAGCTAGGAGTAGGAAGCGCATGGCATTATGTGCATTCCCCGCCATTCAAGGGGGCTATGCTAAAATACTGTGCTCTGATTCTGGGCTCTCCCAAAGAATTGTCACGTCCTGCACAGAGCAACGTCTCGGCTCCCACTGCCTAACACTGGGTATATAGTGAGATCCTCCTGCATGCAGTCAACCAGGTCAGTGCCAAAGAATTGCGTCTGGGGCTCCAGTAACTTCTCCAAGCTTAGTGTGCCATGCTGGGTTCTCAACATGTTTCACCACAAGGGGAATCCCTGGAAGTGTGTGGATGATTTCAAAAGTCAACGAGAGTGTAATTAGTCTCACAGACAGAAGTTCACTTCCACATATGTATACTGTAGCAATGTGCATAAATGGTGGTCATATAAAGATTACTCCAGATATACCTCCGTGCATACCTTTGAAATGTCACTTCGATTACGGAAACAACAGCAAATGGGTTGATTTGCCGTTGCCCTAAAGACGCCACTAGGCGTGATGGGAAACAATGGCAAAGAAAACCTATCTGCTGTTGCCCTAAGACGCCACTAGGCGTAATGGCCACTGACTGCTTTGACGGTCTGTGGCTAAGGACAGAAGAAGAAGAAGAAGAAGAAGATACCTTTGAAATAGATCATCAGTAATTTTATCCGTGCCACAGTTACATTCATCTCACTAATTTTTCTGGCTGTGTTCTGATAAACATTTACAACTTTATGATACTAAGAATTCTTGTTATGTAATGAATAAAGTTTTCTTTATGTAAAATTAATCTGTTTAAGTTTTATATAAATAATTAATTAGTCCTTTTATTAATTGTCTTATGTGCACGGTAAACCAGACTTTATTTCTTCTCTTGTCAAATAAGGGGTGCAGGAAGGTTTACTAAAAACTAAAAGGGTACACAGACCGAAACAGGCTTGGAACCACTGATTTAAACAGCACAACCACAATGTTTACATGGACTAGCAACAATAATATACTTACACTTATGGGGGTCGCCGCCTTTGAACATATACTTTTAAGGCAGTGATCTAGGAAAAAACATTCTCTGCCACACATTTTGTTTCTTAGCTTGTCGTTTAAATATTATGTGTCATTCATTTTGTTTCTTAGCTTGTATAAATATTATGAGCAATACATTTTGTTTCTTAGCCTGTCGTAAAAAATATTATGTGCCATACATTTTGTTTCTTAGCCTGTCGTAAAAATATTATTTGCCATACTTTTTGTTTCTTAGCTTGTCGTTAAAATATTCTGTGCTATACATTTTGTTTCTTAGCCTGTCGTAAAAATATTATCAGCTATACATTTTGTTTCTTAGCCTGTCGTAAAAATATTCTGTGCCATACATTTTGTTTCTTAGCTTGTCGTAAAAATATTATGTGCCATTCATTTTGTTTCTTAGCTTGTCGTATAAATATTATGAGCAATACTTTGTGATTCTTAGCTTGTCGTAAAAATATTATGTGCCATTCATTTTGTTTCTTCGCTTGTATAAATATTATGAGCAATACTTTTTGATTCTTAGCTTGTCGTAAAAATATTATATGCCATACATTTTGTTTCTTAGCTTGTCGTAAAAAATATTATGTGCCATACATTTTGTTTCTTAGCTTGTCGTAAAAATATTATGTGCCATACTTTTTGATTCTTAGCTTGTCGTAAAAATATTATATGCCATACATTTTGTTTCTTAGCTTGTCGTAAAAATATTATGTGCCATACATTTTGTTTCTTAGCTTGTCGTAAAAATATTATGCCTTACATTTTGTTTCTTAGCCTGTCGTAAAAATATTATGTGCCATACATTTTGTTCTTTATCTTGTCGTAAAAATGTTATGTACCACACTTTTTGTTTCTTATCTTGTCGTTAAAATATTATCTGCCATACTTGTTACTTGTGTCTTGTGTGTTTATGATCTAGCATTCCATAAAAGGCCCCGTATAGTTCCCGGGGGCATCTGAAGAGATAAGAAAGAATTGGAATGCTGTACCCCCGGGCATTCATATAAGGTGACTAATGTATGGTTTAATATGAGGCTGGCAACCTCATCATGTTAAACAAGATGCCACAGAAACTACAGCTGCAAGATCATATGAAATCTAAATGCAATGTTTCTACATGGGGACCAGCTACATGGCCAGGCGCGTAAAGATAGATAATGATGATGAGGATGATGATTCAATAAAAGGAAAGTATGTTATGCAACAACTCTGTGTCAATGGAAGTAAGAAAGAGAGTTCTCAGTGTTACGTAGAACCAATCCTGACACACGGAAGTGACTCATGGACAAATAATTAGCAAGTAGAAACAGTGCTAAAGGCCACAGAGATGTGGTTTGCGGAAGAATGCCAGGTGCAGCTAAAAAGTCTAATGAGCATGTCTGAAAGAAGCCAAGGCACAAAGGGAGATTATTGCTCACATGAAAGGGAATCAACCCCATGTCTTCGGGCATGTTATGACAAGAGGAAAGATCGGATACTTCATGACGAGAAAAGAAAGATTGGATACATCATGACAAGAAGGAAGATTGAATACAACATGATAAGAGGATAGATTGGATACATCATGACAAAAGGAAAGATTGGATAAGTCATGACAAGAGGAAAGAAAGATTGACTACATCATGACAAGAGGACACACTGGATACATCATGACAAGAGGAAAGAAAGATTTAATACATCATAACAAGAGAAAAGATTTGAGACGTCGTGACAAGAGGAAAGACTGGATACATCATGACAAGAGGAAAGATTGGATACATCATGACAAGAGGAAAGATTGGATACATCATGACAAAAGGAAAGATTGGATACATCATGACAAGAGGAAAGATTGGATACATCATGAAAAGAGGACAGATTGGATACATCATGACAAGAGGAAAGATTGGATACATCATGACAAAAGAAAAGATTGGATACATTATGACAAGAGGACAGATTGAATACATCATGACAAGAGGAAAGACTGAATACATCATGACAAGAGGAAAGACTGAATACATCATAACAAGAGGAAAGGTGGATACACCTTGACAAGAAAAAACATTGGATACATCATGACAAGAGGAAAGACTGGACGGAAAAGAGACAAAGGACGACAAAGAAAGAAGATAATAGTTTAACATTGTGGCATAGACAGCGGTCAACAACAGAATTGATAAACTGTACTTGAGACAGGAAGTTGTGGGGAGACAGGATCGCATACGCCACCAGACATTGTACTTAAAGAAGCAATATTTTCTGACAGTTTGATCTTACTAATCACTGTAGCTTTCAGTTGGTCTGATTTATAATTAGATGTGTACGTTTCTATTAAACCCCGTGTCCATTTTCTCAGTTTGCATTAGGGTACACTTCTGATGATCAGATTGCCTCCAGTCGTAACGTTCTGTATAGAGCTTCCTGGCATCTTGCCATATAGATAGATAGATAGATAGATAGATAGATAGATAGATAGACAGACAGACAGACAGACAGACAGACAGACAGACAGACAGACAGACAGACAGACAGACAGACAGACAGACAGACAGATAGATAGATAGATAGATAGATAGATAGATAGATAGATAGATAGATAGATAGATAGATAGATAGATAGATAGATAGATAGATAGATAGATAGATAGATAGATAGATAGATAGATAGATAGATAGATACTGACTGACTGACTGACTGACTGACTCACTAATTGATTGATTGGCCATTCTTGTTATCACTTTAATCGTGTTTAAGCCCACCCGTCTCAAATAAGAAATTTGTGTTTACCACTTGCGGTAACTTGCGGTAACTCTCCGTCTATAAAGTTTGTCCCAAAGCTAATACTGCCGTAGGTGAGTGCAGTGTTAAAGAAGCATCAGATTTGAGACGTGAGGTGGCCATTGCCTTACCTTGCTGCCTTTGACCTCTCTAACTCAAGAGCAGAGTCAGATTCCCTTTTACAGCTTGGAAGACTGGGTCATAACGCTACCTGATTGCGAGCCTAGAAACTTTGCCTTTACAAGAAAGCATTTTCACCAATCTGCCATTCTACGCTTTCTCCGTGTATGCGTACCTTTATTATTGACTTTACTGTATAAAGAATAATCAATATCAATATGTCGTCAATAAATTTTAATGTATTTAATGACTGATCTATTATTAGATATACGATCGAGCGCGTGAAAAAATTGACGGTAAAGAACAATGGCACGCTCATTCTAATGCATTCCCTGATGACAGCAAGCCCATCAAAAACTCGCCCACTCTTTCTTCACTTGTTTATACATTAGCTTCTTCCGATCTCTCAAGGATAATCCTGTCCAACGTTGATCCTGGTAAATGCGTTAACACAGTTCTTCTGCAATCAGAGCACGTCTGCAAATAGTCCTTCTTTTGACAACGTGACCAGATATCGTTCATTCCAGTAACCCTGTATTTCCTCTTTCTGCTAGATTTTACTTAGTAGCTTGTATTACATCGCTGTGGAGTAAAAGCTGATGTAAATATTCCTAAAGATTGAAAGGCATGCATGTTCTTTTTAATGTCTATACAATTAAGATTTCACAGTACAATGCGCCATGTTTCCATATTTTCCAGAAAAGCTACTGGGGCTGTTTCATAGGTTATAAACTTTCGTTAAGAAAACTATTAGTGTGTCGCTTCTAGCAAGTTTTGAATACATTCCTGAATTAATTTTCTAGTCCTCGGCGTTTCCAAATATAGCACATATCTTTGTGTGGAATGACTTTTGAAACAAGACGATCAATGCTCAAAATAATGTCTTCTTTCTAAATAATGTAACCACTTACCTTACTGGAAACCGCAGCTGCGTATTTCGGATTATTCAACCTTCTATTCTCAGTGGCCGCAAATGAGACAATCATAATCCTTATAGCCATTGTAACACAGCTCTGCATTGCCATGTTCTGTTTGTTTGTTTTTCCTCTTTCAATAATAATAGAAAGCTCCACTTTTCACTCTGTAAATAAAACACAGCTTTTTATCGAACTTTGTGAAACTATTACAACAAATAATGAATAACACTTACGTCAGCAGCAACTGGAAACTCTTCGGCCAAATGTGATAAGGGGCCATTTCGTAAAAATGTGTAGCCATCTCGGCTTAACGTGAACTGAACTAACGTGTTATATAACTAGTGTAAAAGCCCGTCATAAGACGGGAATTATATTCAAAAGCAACAATACCTAACGGGAATTTTACTTATTCAAAAGTATTTTTTAAAAACCTCTGTGCATCACCACAGTACACTTTAAAAAAAAAAAAAAATTTTGCCTCGTTTTGGCAAGGTGAGTCCCGTTCAACCTAGTCGGTTATATTAGGTCGCATGTCAAAATATAAAATACCCTTAGGTCTGAGATTTGAAATCATTCACCACAGTACACGAACTACGTAGCAGCAGCGAGGATCCCAATGTGTGTATACGGGATCATACATTCTTTAAATAAATTGTTGTGCACACCGTCATTTGCGCATTCTTCTTTGGTTAGTGTTACTATTTTCGGGAGAGTACATATAAGGAAAACAACATAATTAATGTCTAACTTTCAACCAAAGTTGCATCCCTTAGCGTTACGCACTGACAGAAAAAGCTGGGATTTTATATATAGGATTATTTCCGAACATGTTTTAAATGTGTACATCATCATGATGGATGGTATCCGCATGTCTGGTTTTGTGTGGTGTGCAGATGTGTTCAGTCAAAACAATGTTCATACAAAAATAACAGGGCAATCCACATAGGACGTCAGTAAACTCACGACGTATAAAGTCAATGATTCTTGTAACAGCCGTTGACGTTTTTCTTCATTATTTATTGTGGACGCCACAGTGACAAAATGGTTACGCGAATATGTAGACACATCAGACAGTCATTATCACAGCAACATTCAATACAGCAATAGACGGTAGACAGCATTACAATGATGAGTCAGATGCATGTTATATTTCAAAGTGCTGTAAATGTAGTCAGGTGAAAAAACTCCATCCCTTTCTATAACAGCCAGGAGATAACCAGATGTATGAGATCAGTTCACTCTCCTTAGTTTGACTTCAGCAAGACAGACACGTCTGCCGAAGTATAAATAATGTCCTCAAAAATATCCTCTAGATAATAAAGGTTTTTCAAACCTAGTTCATTTAACAAAGTAGCAAGTAATGGTCCTTGGAACCTGCATCAACCGATGCAGCACAATACAGCGACATGTGAGCTAGGAAAACATCTCGTGACGACGACTTTCGAAGACAGGCTATGAACCAGAAATCGTTCACGACCAAAAATCGATAGAGTTAATGAAAATGTTAATTTACCTTGCCTTCCGGAAATACACAGAAATATTATGCCTCCCGGCATGTGCAAATACACTAGAGGTATTATCCCGAATAAACGAAATATCCATAAGAGGACTCTCACATTCCTGACAGAACAAAAAAATAGCGGAGATCCCCTCTTCAACGAGGCATCTCTTTCGCCATTCCAAATCGCTCACTCCACTAGTGGTGGGCGGAAACCGATCGACCAAGAAGCAAGACAAGTCATGCGCAGTCCAGCGCAAAATGACCACAGCTCAAACTTAACTGCATTCGATACCAACGCGAGAAGACAAATGCTTACCGAGAAAAGTGACTATAAATTTCAAGCAGTTGTTGCCCTTGCGTTATAAAATAGATATTGAAATAAAACGATGTTGCGAGAATTTATCACGCAACATATCACCACCTCCTCCCGATAAAAAAAAATGTGGAACATATTTTTTTTCCAATATCAAAGAGCATGCGATAAGCGGCTCAAAACGCACGAATTATGCGCTGATAATTAACTAAATTGCCAAACAATAGGCTAATTATAGAGTGTCTGGTGAGGATATACCTCAACAGAAAAATAAATATGTCTCAAAAAATATTCACATCGGGGAGGTGTCACCAACACACATCACGTTAGCATGTAAACACAATATACGTATGCAAGTTACCATAATCATCATTAAACAGCATACTCTAATATTGTCTTTAAAAATGGATGTACAAATCTGATAGGAAAATTTAAATAGTACATTATTTGACATGTAATGACATAAGTACATAGTAAAGTTAAACTACATGACGATCCAGGACATATGCTCTGGTATTCCGAGGGTAAGTACACAATCTAGAACTCGTCATGCTTGATACTAGTAAGGTAAGTCCTCAGCTCAACAATGACATTCTGAGAAAGTACAAGCAATATAATGCTAATTAATAACTAATATGCTTCATAAGGTACAATACATTATTAATAATTGTGGCTGTTTAGTAAACTAACGGCCCTTATATTAACTACTCAGTCCTCCTCTATCATCTTAAAAAACGAACAGAAGAAGATGACAACAAAGCACGATAGTGTGTACATATAAAGTAAGTACAGATGTGCTAATCTATTGTAGAAATATAGGTGTGTTATGACTCTGTAATATATGGAAATATAGGACAGAAGTATTAGTTGGAGTCATGTGGGCATCTAGACAAAATGTCAGCCATCACATTATCCGCACCACGGATAGCTCGTACCGTGAAGTGAAAAGGTTGAAGAGCTATAGCATATCGAGTGGATCTCGAACTCTTCAAATTCTTAGTCTGAATAGCTGTAAGAGCTTTCTGATCAGTCTCTAGAATGAAATGTGCGCCCAGGAGGAATCTTTGTAGTTTTAGAATTGACCAAACCATCGCTAACAACTCACGGTCTAAAACCGAGTAGTTCCTCTCTGCCGCATTTAGTTTTCTAGAAATGTACATAACAGGATGCAGAGTATTTGCATATTCTTGCATCAGTGCTGCTCCAATCCCAGTGGATGAAGCATCACTCCGAAGAACAAAAGTCCTATCAAGAGTAGGTAATCTTAAGATGGGAGGAGAAGAAAATATATTCTTGATTTGGTCTAGTGAAGATTGGCATTCTTCAGACCAACGGACCAGATTAGGCGAACCTTTCTTCAACAATGTTGAGAGAGGTGCCATGATCGAAGATAAATTTGGAATAAATCTCCCATAAAATTGAATTAAACCTAAGAGACTCCTAACTTGTTTCTTCGTTTTAGGAACAGAGATGTTCAGTATTTTGGAAGTATTGTGGTCTTCTGTCTTCAAGAGACCATGACCAACACGATGACCCAGGAAAGAGATTTCACCAAAACCAACAAAAGCTTTAGAAGGTTTTGCTGTCAAATTATTCTCACGTAGAGTGGACAGTAAGTCATATAACCCTAAATAGTGATCTTCCCAGGTATCACTGAAGAGACAGATGTCATCTAAGTATGCGATGACATCCGAACGATGTGACAGAATTCGACGCATCATGCGAACGAAAGTGGCAGGGGCGTTCATGAGACCAAAAGGCATAACATTCCATTGAAATAGACCCCTAGGTGTAGAAAAAGCAGTAAGAGGTTTGGCATGCTCTGCTAAAGGCACTTGCCAATAACCTTTAGACAAGTCAAGTTTAGTGAAGAATCTAGAATTAGAAAGTCTAATCAGTAGATCTTCTAACAAAGGCATCGGTTCAGCATCGAACTTTGTGACCTGATTCAATTTGCGATAATCAACACAAATTCGTATGTTCTTATCCTTCTTCCGGACAATAACCATGGAAGAAAAATATGGTGAAGTCGATGGTTCAATTATATTTAATTGAATCATTTCATCCAATTCCTTTTCCACCTGCGACTGAAAGTGTATAGGAATAGGATACGGCCTAACCCTAATTGGATTATTGTCGGTAAGAATTATGTCATGTTCTATGACATCTGTGTGTCCAGGAATGTCAGTGAGAACATCCTGAAATGTTTGTAACATCGACGAGACTTGTCGATGTTCGTCACCAGAAAGATTAGGAGAAACAGAAACGTTTTTCCAAGATTCCGTGGAATGTAATGGAACCACTGGAAGGGGAAGGTTGACATCAGAGAAGGTAGCTTCCTCATCCTGAATGACAGACAGGGATGAATAATGACCGTGAGGTGCAGGAGCATCATCCGTTGCCTGGAAAATAGGCAGCAAATAGTCCGGACGTTCGTGAAATTCCGAAAGCATGTTTATGTGGAAAGTTTTATGCTTTCCATCAATATCGTCCACATAGTCAACATCGGAAATCCGAGAGACTATTGCATACGGACCTTTCCATGCAATAAGAAGTCTATTTTCCCTACTGGGGAGTAGGACGAATGCTTTGTCACCTGGACAAAGTTGTCGTAGACATCTATTCTTGTTAGCAAACTGCCTTGCCTTCTCTTTAGCAATTTCTGATGAAGCAGTTGCTAGCTTACATGCCTCAATGATCTTTTGTCTAAGAGCAATGACATACTCATATGAGGATTGAGTTTCATCGCTAATATCATCGGCAGTGATGAGATCGTGTAATAAAGACATAGGGCCGCGTGGACGCGCGCCAAAGACAAGTTCGAAGGGAGAAAATCCTGTGTGTTCATTAGGGACTTCTCTATAGGCAAAGAGAGCCGCGGGTAAAACCCTGTCCCAATCTTGAGGATGATCTTCAGTTATCTTACCAAGCAAAGTCTTGAGCGTTCTATTCAGACGCTCAACAAACCCATTAGACATAGGATGGTAGATACTACTGAGAGATCGTTCAATATGTAAGGTAGACATTACCTGTGACATAGTGTCAGATATGAGTTGAGTGCCATGGTCTGACAATATTTCTCTGGGGAACCCCAAGCGAGAAAATATCAACCAAAGAGCATCTGCGATATCTGTAGTAGATATGCTCTTAAGAGGAATAGCCTCTGGCCAACGTGTGCACATATCGACACATGTAAGGATAAACTGATGTCCTCTGGCCGACTTGACCTTAAAAGGGCCAATAATATCTATGGCCATTTTCTGAAACGGCCGAATAGGAATGTCAGCAGCCTGGATATGCGCAGCATGTCGTGGTCCTCTAGATTTGACCTCCTGACATACCTTGCATGATCGGCAGTAAATACGAATGTCCTTATTGACAAAAGGCCAAAAGAAAGCCGCAAGGACTCTCGACTTCGTACGGGCAAAACCCATATGTCCAGCACATTGCGAGTCATGAGCATGTTGTAATATTTGGACTCTCATGCTCTTGGGAACAAGAATTTGCGAATGTGCCGACGTAGTCGAATCTTGTACCATACGTACAAGTACGCCGTTTCTCATTGCAATCCAAGATTTTCTATTTGTATCCTGATTCGGATCACCTTTCTTCGCAAGAACGAAGAATTTTTTTAAAGAAGGATCTTCTTCTTGCAATTTTATGAAAGAGTCACGAGTGATTACTAAGTGACTATCTTGGCTATCAACTTCATTATCACTATTCAGTGAAGTTTCGGGTGTTTGTAGAGCTTGTGCTCTTGTAACTACTGCATTTGTAGCTTGCATGTTATTATCTTCCCAAGCAGCAATCTGCTGTGGCGTACACTCCCTAACTCCGTGAATACGACCAATAATAAGGTCCGCAATAGGATTAGGTAAGAGACAAGCATGCACATCTCCAGTAAAGAAAGGAGTGGCAATGCGAATTACAGCAGTAGGATGTTTTTCTAGAGTGCCGCCAAATGTGACACATTTAATAACCCTTCCTGTAGCACAAGATGGATCTACAAGCGATTGTCTAACACCAATAGTGGTGCATCCGGAATCGAAAAGTAGTGAGACCGGAGTATCATTAACAAGACCCTTATGTAGAATTAAAGAACCCCTCCCGTCATGCGCAACAGCAGCAGGAAGAGCGGGAAGTGGGTGACCACAACTCAAAGTAGTTATGGTACCCGGTTCGAATAAAGTACTGCATTGGGGGCATTTGTTTGCTCTCTCAAAGTCAAAAGCAGAACTAGTGACAGCGTCAAAGTTTTTACTATCAACAACATGATTACAGGCCCCCTCAGTTTCCTGTTGTACAGCATTAGCCTGCTGATATCTCTTTTTTTTGTGTTGAGATCTACCCCGACTATTATTACCTCTGAAGTTATCAGAGTTATTATTATCTCTGCAGTTATTATTGTCTCTATTGTAATTGTTATCCTGGTTCGAATTCCAGTTTTCACGATTACTATCATGTTCACATTGATGCGAACATCTATTTGTTTGGTTCTGAGGTCTTCGGCAGGAATAACCTCTATTACCATATCCTCTTTTGAAATGCTTATAATTATTAGGGTGATAGTAACGAGTACTATCAGGTTGTCTCCAATTCTTCGAAGAAGAATCACTATGAAATTGGTTTCCATGATTTTGACAGAAATTACCGCTACTCTTTCTATCAAAATTTTGTTGGAATCTACGAGCAAAGTTTTGGCCATACGGAGCTGCCGAAGCAACTGGTAAACCTTCTTTCACCTTAGAGTTACCCATGGTTATGTGTGGGTACGCAGTTACGTACTGGCAACAGAAATCTTCCATTTCTTTTATTGTTTTAGGTTTACGTTCATGAAGGAAAGCAAGGAAAGACTCATTGACAGACGACATGACTTTGTCTCTAAGTATTAAGTCCATAAGTCCTTCATAAGTTTTTTCCGTCTTAGATAGTTCAACCCATCGTGAGAAAGTAATGCGTATTCTTGCAATAAACTCGGAGAATTCAACTCCATTTTCAGGTAACATGTTTTTAAATTGTAGACGATAGCCGTCTTCGTTAAGCTGATATTTCTTTAACAGAGCGGCCCTGACAACCTCATAATTGTTCTTGTCAGGTTCATCCACCATATTTAATATACTTAGAGCTTTACCTGTCAGTATCCCTGATAACTGATAAACATATTTTGCTTTGTCTATGTTATGAGCTGTACATGCTTGTTCAAATCTGTCCAGATAGAACATTATGTCATCACTGGAAGGACTAAATGTTGGTAACTTAATCTTAAAAGTATCATTATTAGCCTTACCAGAAGATGAACCCTTGTTTGAATCATTACCATTACTCATGTTCATCAATTTCAATTTTTCCAACTCTAAAGCTAAGACCTTTTCTTCATGTTCCATTTTTGCTTTCTCTTTCCTCTCATCAGATTCTCTCTGTAATCTTCTTTCCTCAGCCTGAGCCTCTTTTTGAAGTCTTTCATTTTCAGCTTCTTTTTCAAGTCTTTTATTTTCAGCCTCTTTTTCAAGTCTTTTATTCTCAGCCTCTTTTTGAAGTCTTTCAGCTTCTAGCTGTAGCTGAAGTTTTCTTTCCTCAGCTTCTGATTCCCTTTTTTGTTTTTCCATTTCCATTTGGAATCTTTTTTCATCCACCTGCATCTGCAGTTTCTTTTGTTCAGCTTCCATATGCAGTTTTTTTTTGTTCAGCTTCCATTGCTTTATCATATCGAGCAGTTGCAAATTCTTCTAACTTATCACCAGTCTTCCCAAGCAATTTACCCTGCTCAATAAAGTGCTCAAATGTAGACATGATGAGTAATATATAAGTCCAAAACCTGAAATAATTAACTAATTTATTTCAAACCTAAGTGTAACAAGTCTTAATTAAGCACTTGTATATTCACATCACCTTATATTATCCCAGTCTCTGTGGGAAACAAGTCTCCAATCAAAGAACTTGTATATGAAATATCAACAATCAATTCTTGATCATAAGTGCACTTCTCATTCAATAGTGCACGACACTATTCATCATTCATTTATCATCAGTGTAGTAGTAACAGTGCATTAGCATAGCCCATTAACTAATTACTATAACTGTAAACAATGACTATGTAAACACATGCAGAATGTAAACATTGAAAATGTAAACAATGCAAACAATGTAAACAATAACAATGTAAACAATAACAAAGATCAGCAACAATACAAAAACGTTCGCAGAAATCAACTAAAAATAAAGCAGAAATTAATGAAATATCACAAAAAATGTGACGATATCTGCGATAGAATTAAACAAAATACATGACACCACAGTGTATAAACAAAAATGTTGTATGAAACTAAATTATAGACAAGAGTAGGCTAACAAATACAAACAAATCAAAACAAAACAAAAAAATGCGAAATAATAACGAAAACAATATTAAAACATGTCATCACAGCTAACATAAATAGCAACAGAAGTCGCTTAGCAAATTCCAGTATCGGAAATTTGCAAACCTTACAGAAAACGCTCACAATAGACGACCTCTATGACGTGGCATAATCTAACGGAGACACCACCCAACCGAGAACCCGCTGAAATATAAACATATAAATATACGAATAACATATAAACATATAACATATAGAATGAGATGATACACAGAAGACTCAGCAGAAGTATAAGGGCACAGTTTACATACAAACAGGCCACTTAACTTATAGGCTTCCAATCGTAGAACAGCAGAAAAAACGGATGTCAATCAACGTCCTAAAGAGCGAAGCTCCAACGATGATGGCACATCTGAACTGCTTCCACTGCTAACACGATGGTACAAGAGCTTCTGAAATACTGTGTGTTGAGTTGTTTCGGCACTTGACCTTCTAATCCAAAAGTAAGTTGATGGAAATCGGTACTTGGCCTTCTTCAGAAAACAACCCGTTTCAACCGGCACTTGACCTTCACAAAAACGACAGCACTGGAACCTTGACAGCAGCAACTTGCTTGACTTGCGTAAAAGATAACAGCAGTCCGAGTTATCCGGCAACATGTAACAACGCCGGGTACTGTCAAATACTTGTTTCCGTCAAAAAGTTGAAATTTTGACTTTTACCGGGCAACGCCGAGTACTTTGAAAATTTTGAAGATGTTGACTGTATTGAAGAATGTTAATTTCTTGAAGGATGCTGATGAATTCTTGTTGAAAATGAAGTGGGTAAGGGACCCCGTGTTTGCTGGTACCAGAATCAAACCAGCTTATGGCCACCAAATGATGCGTGATGCCATATGATGATGGATGGTATCCGCATGTCTGGTTTTGTGTGGTGTGCAGATGTGTTCAGTCAAACAATGTTCATACAAAAATAACAGGGCAATCCACATAGGACGTCAGTAAACTCACGACGTATAAAGTCAATGATTCTTGTAACAGCCGTTGACGTTTTTCTTCATTATTTATTGTGGACGCCACAGTGACAAAATGGTTACGCGAATATGTAGACACATCAGACAGTCATTATCACAGCAACATTCAATACAGCAATAGACGGTAGACAGCATTACAATGATGAGTCAGATGCATGTTATATTTCAAAGTGCTGTAAATGTAGTCAGGTGAAAAACTCCATCCCTTTCTATAACAGCCAAGAGATAACCAGATGTATGAGATCAGTTCACTCTCCTTAGTTTGACTTCAGCAAGACAGACACGTCTGCCGAAGTATAAATAATGTCCTCAAAAATATCCTCTAGATAATAAAGGTTTTTCAAACCTAGTTCATTTAACAAAGTAGCAAGTAATGGTCCTTGGAACCTGCATCAACCGATGCAGCACAATACAGCGACATGTGAGCTAGGAAAACATCTCGTGACGACGACTTTCGAAGACAGGCTATGAACCAGAAATCGTTCACGACCAAAAATCGATAGAGTTAATGAAAATGTTAATTTACCTTGCCTTCCGGAAATACACAGAAATATTATGCCTCCCGGCATGTGCAAATACACTAGAGGTATTATCCCGAATAAACGAAATATCCATAAGAGGACTCTCACATTCCTGACAGAACAAAAAAATAGCGGAGATCCCCTCTTCAACGAGGCATCTCTTTCGCCATTCCAAATCGCTCACTCCACTAGTGGTGGGCGGAAACCGATCGACCAAGAAGCAAGACAAGTCATGCGCAGTCCAGCGCAAAATGACCACAGCTCAAACTTAACTGCATTCGATACCAACGCGAGAAGACAAATGCTTACCGAGAAAAGTGACTATAAATTTCAAGCAGTTGTTGCCCTTGCGTTATAAAATAGATATTGAAATAAAACGATGTTGCGAGAATTTATCACGCAACAGGCACCTTGTACGAATGCTAGATGGTGCTGATCATAATGATAAGGGTGATTGTCACGGGATTTACCCCCTCCCCCCCCTTACTCTGCAGTGATGGTCCAACAGTGGCCAAAGTTCGGAGTATCTACTGAGGGTCTTCAATGGTGCCTTCATTTAGCTCAAGATTACTCTTGGTGAGATGTGAATTGAAGAATGGTGCTTCAATTCTAGGGAGCCTCATAGGAATTTAAGAAATCAAGTACTACGGCGTGTGAACTTTATATCTTCCCTGGCCTTCTATGAGTAAGGATTTTTCTCGTTCTGATAGTCCCCAACTGATTTAACTCAGAAAAATATTACTTTAATAGTTTTGTTATAGGTATTTAAAATGATTGAGAAATACGGGTGCAGTTCACTCAAAAGACTAAATCAGCTATAAATTTGTATATATATAATGATAAAAAAATTTAATAGCCAATTATTGTTAACATATATATAAAATAAATAAGGATGGGGTGAATTAAAATTTGATCACTGGAGATGATCTGGATAGGGTGGTTTCTCTTTCGAATTTTCTTAAATAAAAGAGTTCACTTGGCAGCTTTAAATGGGTACTTAGCTGCCAGTAAGAGGTCGGTTGGTTTCTGTTCCAGCCGATGCTTGTTCCTTGCATGTTATGGACTAGTTCACTCTCGTCACTGGTCAAGTCTGGTAGCTGCAACACGTCCCTCGTAGTATCGTGGGGGTAATTGCGAAGATGGTCCAGCGTCTGTTAAGATCCGTCTGCTGTTGGAGTCTAACTTTAACTGCAGGCCACTTATACCACACACTTGTTCGACAGATAGCACCACCAATTGGTACCACGGACTAGTATCACGAAGAGAGAAACAAATACCCTCTGATAATCAGGTGCGTTTCTTCCCCCCCCCCCCCATCCCTTTTTTCCCATCATCCCATCTGCCTCAGATCCTTACCCTCTCTGAGCATTAATGTTAATCCCAGTGAGCGGAAAACTCCTATTGCATTTGTATTGAACAAGTTTACATTTACATTTGCACTGTTTGAAAAGGTTAATATAATAAGTATGTACATTACTTCTGTCACCATCCACTCTCTGCACCATATGGAACTTGGGACTATCTCTGCTTTTGGTTCTCTATGAGAATCCCGCATAAAGCAGTCACCAGCTCTTGCAGTGGTGGTTCATGAAACCATCATTCTATATGCTGAGGTTGCCAGCCTCGTGTGACAGACATCCACTAGAAATTTTCACATGTTAATAAATGTAAAATATAGAATTATACACTGTACAGCTCACCCCAAATTCTCGGGAATACAGACTGACTTTTGGCTCAGAGAAATATTTCGGCAACTTGATTAAGATGCCTCGTATAGGTAATATGGGGTGTTACTTTACAATAGACTCCCAATATGACTTACTGTTCAGGTTCCTAGGATTCCGCGCTTTCCGTATTAATAAATGGAGAGTTTTCTTGAGCGTCCACAAGATACGTTCTCCGGTCCTTTAAAGCGGAATCCTGATCCTATTCCTTATTCTGACTTGTCTGACTGTCTGCTAAATTATAAGGCAACATTCGGCCCTCGCATCCAGATTGCAGTTATATGACAAGGCTTCAATCCAGTGTAAATGTCTATGTAAACATATTCACTTTAAAATTAATGAAAGCTTCAAACTTTTCAATCAGTGTAAATGTAAATGAATATTCAATTTATACTGTGAACACTTTTAAAACAGTGGAGATGTAAATGCAATGGGCTAATCACCTGTTTGCCAAGTCAGTACGATTACATGTCCGCCCATGGGCCTTGTGCACTTGGGTCCCCTCTACACCTCGTTTCACGGGGTAGAAGAGGTTTCGATTATGAGATGAGATGAGATGTAAATGTAAACATATTATGTCTGTACTATTAACCTTTTCATTTAAATGTAAAGAAAGTTTTATCTCAAAGGATTGAGTTGAATTCTCATCAAGGGTAAATTCTGAGCTAGATACAAGCCTCAAGCTTGTAGAATGGTGGAACAGAGGGAAATGAATAGTATAATGTATAGTATATCAACACAATACAGATATACACACACTACCACTGCATGTATGAACATCACGCAGAATAGGGACAATAAGGCTCGTACACACTAAGGGCTTCACGAACAGTGGTGACACTAATAAAGGCACGCTCAAATAGCAATAATTCCCTTTATTTACTGAACAATAACTTGGCCTAATGTTGCCATAATGAGATACAAAATACATGTGCTACTAAAGCAAATAGTACGGTATCCGATCAGCCTCGTAGTCAAGTCTGACCATCCCTCAGCATAATGAGCGACGAGGCGAACTACAGAGCCCCATTATCATATAAATATCAAAACACTGTGATATACAAATACAGCTGACAACTCCGTAGAGCAAAATATTTCTGAACCAGAACAAACACACCAGTACTAAATTCAAAATGGGAACTAATCATTGTCCCGCCATAGGCCGAAAATACGATTTCACAACCGGCTTTCCAAAACGCACGTCTCTACGAGACGGCTACCGAGACTCTCAAGAATCTATGGCTACTTTTGCGACAGAATTCAACCTCGTCACGTGACATTACATGACGGGTTGTTTGCACCGGAACTCATACATCTCGAGTTTCGCTTACGGCCTAGGAAAACATAGCTTGGCTTACAACCAAGCATACAAGTAAAACGGCAGTAAAACGTACCGTGTCAATAAGTTTGTGTTGGTAAACGCAATACTCATGAGAACGTTTCGTTTCTATTCTTTTACCATAGTTGTTGGTGATACCAGGAGAGTACTAATCTCTGGAACAAAGTGAGGGTAGAAGAGGACTGACGTAGAAGTGCGTGACCAGCTTGGCAGTTGCTCCTTGATTTTACTGGGAACGTTCTGTACATTTAATCTTGACCAGAGTCGTGAGAACTCCCCTGAACTATCTGCACAGAACTAAACCATCAGCGGGAGCAGAACCTACAAGGGGCAGATAGGTGAAAACTATAGGCTTACAATAATAAGAGAAGGAAGAACGTTGGGCCTAAATAATGTGCAAGAGTTAAGAGGAGTGGCGTCACAACGAACAACCTGGAGAGCACTGGTTTCTGCCTTATGCGCTGTGTTTGGTGCTTAAAGAATTTATTATTATTATTATTTATTATAGGCTGCCTCTTGAACTTCTTTTAAAACTAATCACCCATCACAACAGTGGTGAATAACTTTTATTTATATAAACCATTATTCATTTTCTAAACCCTTGTTAAAACTGAAGTGATTATTAAATTTTATATTTGCAACTGTACAAATTTAGCTTAGATCTAATCATTTTAGATGTACTGCATGTTTGTCTCCGTCAATTTACTAATCACACTCTAAACAGAGCTATACCAGAAAAATAAGAATTCCACTGAGTAAATCAGGGGTGGGGGCTTAAACGAGCTGAAATTAATCATTGCTTAATTCTTTACAATAGGCGACGAACCGATATAAGTTAACAATTGCCCTGCGAATGCCGCATTGTTATTGACTTCGGAAATATCTTATGAAATTACCTTGTGATAGAAGCGTCATTACCCTTCTATTTACAACTCTGCCGAGAGTAATCTTGTGCGAAGGTAGACACCTTTGAAGACCCATATTAGATACTCCTGAGTTTTAGCCACTGTTGGACCACTACTGCAAAGCAAGGGAGGCAATCCGTGACAAATAGAAAGAGCCATAGAAGTGAAAACAGATCTGTACTTGTGCTTTATAGATTACACTAAGGAATTTGACAAAGTGAAACATGAGGCCATTACCAAAATGTTAGAAAGCATCAACATTGATGGAAAGGACTTGAGGATAGTAAAGAACATGTACTGGCAACAAACAGCAGCTGTAAGAATTAGCAGCCAAATAGGAACGTTTCGGCAAGTAAAGAAGGGTGTCAGGCAAGTATGTGTGCTGTCACCAGATCTGTTCAATCTGTACAGTGAAAATATAATGAGATCTCTAGAGGGCATAATATAAACAACTTGAGATACGCTGATGATACAGTCTTAATGGCAAAAAGTGAAAAGGAGCTGCAGGAAATGGTTGAAACAATAGTGATAGAAATTGAAAATAAAAGCGTTAGCCTTAACAGCAAAAAGACAGACGTAATGGTCGTCTCAAAGAAAATGGCTTCCCCAGAATGCCCAGTCAAAGTAAATGGAACCGTTTTAAAACAAGTCAGTAAATTCAAATACCTGGGAACATTAATTAACAATGGATGGAAGATGCATCTCAGAAGTGAAGAGCAGAATAGCTCAGGCAAAAGTAGCCTTCTATAAAATGAAGAGTATTTTATGCAACAATTCTTTGTAATTGGAAGTAAGAAAGAGGGTTCTTCAGTGTTATATAGAACCAATCCTGACATATGGGAGTGAGTCATGGATAATTAGTAAACAAATAGGGAAGGCACTAGAGGCAACAGAGATGTGGTTTTACAGAAGAATGTTAAAAATACCGTGGACAGCCAAAAAGAGTAATGTGGATATCATGAAAGAGGTCAATGCACAAAGGAAACTTATTTCACAAGTTAGAAAGAAGCAATCAACTTTTTTTTGGCATGTTATGAGAACAGGAAAGATGGAATATATCGTAACAACAGGTAAGATTGAAGAAATAAGAGATAGGAGAAGACAAAGAGAGCAAATACTGGACAGTTTGACATCGTGGCATGGAAAGAAGTCAACAGCAGAATTGATAAATTGTACTGGAGACAGGAAGTTGTGAAGAGACATGATCTCCTACGCCACTAGGCACGGTACTTGAAGAAGAACTTACGCCAATCTTTAGGCTCATAGACTGCTGGATCAGAGAAGTATTTTAAGGCAGCTTGACGATGCCTCTTACACGTGGTCTGGGGTGTTGTTATTTTAGCAAAAAGTTCCCACTTTGACTTTGTGTTAGTTTCCTCAAATTCCGGTTTTCCGTGTTAAAATGGTAGAGTTTACCTGGGCTCTAAGTCCTCAAGATACTCACACAAGGTCTGGTCTGGTAAATGAAATCTGCTGCTATCCTTAACTCTGGCAAGGTCTGGTTGTCTTCTTGGCGTGAGGTAAATTTTCACAGTGTTCTAAACAGACTAAAGTGTCAGGTTAAATTACACTTCGCTTCCCCCCTCCCCCCCCCCACCCCGCAATACTTCGTTACGATTTAGGTAGGGTCCTATCAGGAATTTTGTTCTTCCTATGTTTCGAATGCCTTCCAATCGTTTTAAAACCTGTGTGTTTTGGTGGGATAATTCAAATTATTTCCACTAGGAAATTTCTGTGCGTTAATGCAAAGGTCATGTCTTCCTAATTTGGAAGTGAGATTTCTGTACTATTCTTCTCAGTGATTAAAAATATCTTCTCTTTTATCTCAAGTAATTTCTTCGTAATGATTTGTACAGGAAGCGATTATGTCATATCGAGTCTGCGGGATGCTTGCTAGCAGATCGATAATTTATCGCCTGGCACTCCTAGGTAAACACAATTCGTCATTTTCCCGTCTGGACGAGACAGTCACTTTCGCCTTATCAGCGATTAAACAAAATCTCTGAGCGATTTTTCGTGTGAAACAGGTGGTCTGGTATACAAGAATATTTATCACAGGATTGTCGATTAATGTTGCATCATCCGCCTACTCTTAACAAGGTCAAGCGGGCAAACAAACATGACGACTTATTACTGTACACTTTCGATGATTTGAAAATACCAAATATCTACTTGACAGCAGAGAAAGAAAAAATGCCGACCACTGAAAGTTGCACGTAATCAGTACTCACAACCAAAGTAACTGAATGCTGCCGGAGAGGACAAGAGATTGACCCAATAATTCCGTCAAAAAGTAACAATAAGAGATATGGTTCACAAGAAGATGATACGTTATGGCTTCAAAACCCAGTCCCAGCAAACTTAAATGGAACAGTCCCAGTTACGATGGTTTGGCCATGTCTGCGAAATGGGAGAATATCGGCTACCTCGACAAATATGGTAAACCAAGAACCAGGGATCCAGATCTCCCGGACCACTCAGAGCTCTCTGGGAGGACAACATTAGTCAATCTCTGAAGGATCGAGGACTAGATTGGAATCAGGCCAGGAGGAAGACAGCCGATACGATAGTGTGGTGCTCTCTCAAGCAAACCTCTACACCCCAGGGTAGAAGGGAAACGTTGTCAAGAGTTCAAATACCTAGGAAGCATTTTTACAGAAAATGGAATACATGAAAAAGACATTGAAACAATAAGTCAAAAAGGCCAGTTCAGTGACTTACCAACTGTCACCACTACTCACACATCAGAATATCATTTTTGAAAGTACACCACAACTGCAACTGACAAATAGTATATTCTTACCAACTCTTTGTTATCAATGTCAAACATGGTCCCTGTTCAAAGCAAAGGAAAGAAGAAAAAAAACATCCGATGAGAAAAGATGCTCAAGAAAAACCATTACTGTTAGGAGAGACAGAATGAGAAATGATGACACAAAATACAATTAGAGGAACTGCATACTGCGTTAAGTATATAGAGAGACAGAGAATAAAGTGGTTTTTCCACCTCATGAAAATGGAGTCTGATAGATTACCAATATGCTTTTACAACAGTAGACAATCTAGTATTACGGTACAAGGAAGACCAATAGGCAGATAGATAGACAACATCACAGACATCCTACAACAACACAGGCACATAATAGTTGTCGCGAGTATGGAAGAATAGATAATGTCTGAGTTAGAAGAGATTCTGACCACAGAAATAGAGAAAATAGAGTCACTAATGAACTTATGGAGAGAGATATGACTTCTGGAGAGTAGTGAGGCTCCACCATACTCCGACTGTTTTAAAATGTCAATCTCTCACCCGACCTCCTAAGCTTTATAGAAACTAAGAAAATTTTTTACAGTAAGGACCACAACAGTAAACATCGAAAGTGACAGAATAGAAACGATTCTGACCACAGACCATATATACATACGTTTATTAAAGTAAGAACCACAACTTCAAACAAGTAAATAAGGCCTTCCTTAACTCTGAAGGCTAGAAAATCACAATCACAGCAAACAAACTAACACACCACTTCGCTCAATCGCACACAAGCAAATCGCCTCACTCCACACCGCCAACACCCGTACAATTTCTGACACACAAAAAAGAATTATTGTCAAATTTAAGGGGTTAGGCCCCCAGCTCTCTATGATGAGAACGTCCGGTCCTTTAAGGTAGACAATGCTTGGCAGGTAGTCCTCTTCTCTGCTAGGAAAAACTTACACAGTTCCCCCTAAGTGTGTTATACTAAGGCTATGGAGATAAGCTCCCTCTGGAACAAATGCAAAATAAATTCTGGGAAATAACACTTTATGTTGCGGGTGGCCACCACTAATAGGCGAATAAAAATTAACCACTGGCTGAGGCAAATGAGCTCACTAATCGAGATATGTATTACAGCTGGCGAATTGATTATCCAGAACTACCCAAGTGGTATGCACTCTGATAAGGGATAATGATGACTGGCAGACACACAGGTGCCGAGAACTGGAAATCGTGGGCTTCTTCTTTGTTGTTACGTTGGTATAATCCACAGTGACAGGACGTAAAAGGGTATGTCAATGTTGCCCGAAGAGTGGAAGGCAAAAGCAACTACCAGTATGCACTGGACATATTTATACACTGCAACAGACGGTAATTTACATTAACAAAAATACAGCCAGGGCTAATGATTAAAACCAAACTTCCCGGTGCATTCTTTCGCTGGACTATTATACAACACACTTTCCTTCGCCCTCTCTGATTAGTCTAAACATGCGTACAGGTAAACTCAGCCATGCGTGAATCGCTGTCCCCGACGCGCGCGGGTCTAACTGATCCTGCTTCACACATCCACGCGATGACTCATACTTTAGGCATCCCAAGGTTCGCCATCAAAACACAAATTGATAAATAAAAGTGCCCATGATAACTTATCCAAGTGGGACTATACTGGAAGAGTTATAAAAATTAATGTTGCGAAGATACACACTAGAAAAAAATAATAATAGCAAAACTCTTTACAGATGACACATAACGGATTGGGGCAACCCCGTCTTCTCAATCTCTCTTTCACTACGGTTGTACTCAGTTCATTCATTGTACTGATTTAATTGAGTGCTTTTCAATAGTAACACCATTTCTGTCTGCTGTATAGCAGATATTTTCTCATTTTTAAATATTTTTACACTCCCCTCAGCGATAGTCGTCATGACTGTGTTTAGCTGTCTATCCCTGCGGATAGAGTAGACGGTGATGCAAGGTTGACCGACAGAGATCCTATTGTACCACAAGGGTGCGACTGTTTTCAGACTTGTGAAGTGGCCTTCTGACGAGAATCAGATCCAGTTGGTGCCAGTGCTTAGATCGTGGATGTCTCCATGACACCTTATGCTGAGGTTTTGTCTGAAAATAGGTGTTGGTCACGCAGAGGTCATGATGGACACACAACTCTAAGAGCCGTTGTCCATTTTCATTCATCTTGCCAATACGAAACCTGCCCAGACATGAAGGCTATGAAACATTATCGGCACCCACTCTATCGTTAAAGTCACCACGGAGAACAAGCTGTTCTTGCCTAGGTATGCTTTTGATGACTGCTGCAAGATTCTCGTAGAACTCATCTTTAGCTTCTGAGGCATAGTACAGAGTAGGAACATACACACTGACAAGGGTGATGGGTCCAGTGCTAGTTTGCAGGCGGAACGTTAACAGGCGTTCTGATCCAATGTCACCTGGTTCAACGATTTTAGTTAGCGGTTTTTTTACCGCAAAACCTACTCCGTGTTCTCTAGTTTTATTAAGATCTTTCCCTTGCCAATAAAATGTGTAGTCCTTCTCGCTCATCGTTCCAGAGCCCGCCAGGTGCGTTTCCTGAAATGCAGCTATATCCACCTGAAGTCGTTTAAGCTCATCATTGATTATGGCTGTCTTCCTGGCACCGTTTATGTCCTGTAGGTTTTCGGATAGTCCAGTCAACATAGTCTGGACGTTCCAGCATCCCAATCTGAGAGTTTGCTTATTTCTATTATTACGATAATTATAAATGTAAATGTAAACATATTCTATCTGTACTATTAACCGTTTCATTTAAATGTAAAGTAACTATAAAAGCTATTCAATTTAAATGTAAAGAAAGTTTTATCCCGAGGGATTAAATTTAATTCTCATCGAGGGTAAATTCTGAGTAAATGGGAGGGTGGAATAGAAGAGGGAGACTGTCATGGAATGACGTCTATTTCACATCACGAATTCAAATAACTCTGGTCCTAACGGCGCGCCATACATAGTTAACAAGATAAAATACACTGACCAATGAAAACGCTTTCTTGGTCCTGTGTTTACAACTGCTGGAAGAATAAAGATGACCAGACCCTATTCTGTGTAACATGATTAAATTCGGAATTTTGCTACAGTAGTATAGAATAAGTACCTCTTGGCAGAGGTTATCAAAACGATATTAGGAATGTTACTCTACCCGTAAGTAGTAATACTTTTACTAATACTAGTATAGGACGGGAGAAATCTTAGGTTAAATGCATTCGAAGCTTCAGGTTGGCCCAAGTTTAGCTGTTTAAGCTATGCATACTGTAAAATGCAAGTAGTAACCAAAAAGATTATTATATAGATAGGTAAAGCCTAATTCTAAGTACAATGTAAACTTTAATTGACTAAAATCGCATCAGGAATAACGGAGATATTTAAAAAAGTAGTTTTCCTACATTGTACAAAAGGCCAAACGGTACCCATATTTTAGGATTTAACCATTTTTTTTTTTAACCATTTTTTTTTAACCATTTTTTTAATTTAATAATTTTATTTATTTACTTATTATTATTATTATTATAAATTTTTTTTTTTAATTTGTTTATTTTATTTTATTTAAATTTTTTTTTTTTAATTATTTTTTTTTTCCTTTATTATTTTTTATTTTATTTATTTATTTATTTATTTTTTATTTATTTATTTGTTTTGAATTTATTTATTATTATTATTATCCAGTCCATGTTTTCATTATTTCTTATTTTTAATATACTATCAACTTCCTCTTTCCGGTTTAGTTGCAGCCATCTTGCTTCCCATGTGACTGGACTTAATATTAAGGGAGTTTTTTCTCTTATTTTTATAGTTTCATGTTCTCTACTTAATTTTCATTTTCTTTTCCTCCTGTCTCTTGTTTGTCTGTCCCTGACGAAGGCCTTGTGGCCACAACGTAGGTTTTTCTTGTCCTTCTCCTTGTAAGACGTATTACTATTTGTGTGGGTGTGTGTGTGTTTTTTTTTTTCAACTGTTTTACCCCGTCTTACGGCAGTTCTCCTCATATACTTATATATTACCCCATAACCAATTGACTGCACTGTCTACCTGTTTGCTCACTTTTCACTTTTATCTCCTCTCTTACTTTCGATCTATTCACCTACTTTCATTGTTTATTATTTTTTATTTATTCTTTACATCTATTAAATAAATTATTTTTATATTTAATTTTATTTATTTTTGCAAGTGTGTGGTCTCACTCGATTTGCCATTATGCCTTCACTGAAACACTTCATTAATTCACTTCGGTCTTCTATTACCACCTCATTCAGCCTCTTACCACCTGATATATCTCGCACTGCAATTGATTTAGCATTTGCTACATTCAAGAAAACTAGATTCACTTGCCATCTCCACTTTATCCGCACCTGCCTCCGCCTTAAAGTTCTCCCTCATGGCTTCACTTCTCACTTCAACCCCTCTGCTGGCCATATTCACCCTCGTGAAACATCGCCTCTTACAGCGCATCGAGACCACATGTGGGTTCCAGCGTATGCGAGCTGTCGCAGCTATCCATTCCCGCCTCCTGGCAGATATCAGTGCTCAGCAGTCTCAGCTTCTATTCCGCTTACGTATTCTCACCTCCAGCTACTTTCCTGCCTTCCCCATTATCCGCATTATTATCCATACCCTCAACCGGCAATTGTATGATTTTCTATCCGCCCAGAAAAAGGACAAACTTTCCCGCCTCTGTCCTACCCCTGAGACTGTCCCTGCCTCCTCTACTCCATCTCGTTCCCAGGTTGTTTGTATTCCCTCTGATCTTGCCCTCTCTGAGGGAGAGCTTTAAGTCCTCAGCAAGGGCTTGCACTTTGTCCCTCTCCAACCATCCTCTGATCAGTACAATCTCCTCCAAGATGTCCATCAGTTTCATCGCCGTCTGCGACTTCAGCTCCATTTCCGCAACAGTGATTTTCCTCAGAGATCGCAGGCTGAATCAGATGATGCCTTTGCACGCTTTGCTCCTCCCAAGAACAAACATTTTACACCCTCTCCTGGGGCTTCCCACGCTCTGGATTTATATATTCAGAATACCCTACACGACATTCAGCAGCTCCAACCTCAACGCCTGCGTTATTCAAACCTTTCTTCTGATGAGTCTCATGCCCTCTCTAAGCTCCGCCGCAGAGATGACATTGTTATCAAACCGGCTGACAAAGGAGGTGCCATTGTGGTATGGCGCAAGGACCTGTACCTCCAAGAAGGTAATAAGCAGCTCACCAACAGCTCCTTCTACCAGCGCCGTGACAATGATGCGACAGTCCTCAACAATCGTCTGGTCCATGACACCATCAAAAGTCTTATCGCCAACAAGTCCTTACCTTCTAGCGCTTCTCATCTCCGTATTGACAATAGTGGTCTGGGCAAACCTGTGTTTTATATGCTTCCCAAAATTCATAAACCATCCAACCTTGGGAGACACATTGTCTCTGCGTGTGCCTGCCCTACCGAACGTATATCAGACTTCCTCGACGGCATCTTCCAGACTATTGTAGAACAGCTTCCTTCCTTCTTACTTACTTACTTAGTCGTTCCCCTTCTACCGTGAGGTGTAGAGATTTGGAAGAGAGAGCGCCAGACCATTCTATCAGCTGTCTTCTTCCTGGCCTGGTTCCATTCTAGTCCTCGGTCCTTCAAAGATTGTCTAATGTTGTCCTCCCAGCGGACTCTGGGTCGTCCTGGAGGTCTGGATCCCTGGCTCTTTGTTTCCCATGCTTGTCGTGGTAGCCGATCTTCTCCCATTCTGCAGACATGGCCAAACCATCTCAGTTGGGACTGTTCTATTTGGGTCTGCAGCGGGTGGGATTTTAGGCCTTGACGTATCGTCTGGTTGTGGACCATGTCTCTTCTTGTTACTTCAACCACTTTCCTCAGATACCTCATTTCTGAGGTTTGGAACTGGCTTTTGTGGGTTGTAGTCATTGCCCACGACTCGCATCCATATGTCAAGACTGGGACATAGGTGGAGAGGTATACAGCCATCTTCGTTTTCTTACCAACCTCTTTCTTGCTGAGGAATCCACGATTTATGGCCTGAAAAAGTCTCCCAGCCGCTGCTTTTCGAGTGGCCAACTCTTCTTTGATGCCTCCCTTTCGGTCTATAATAGCTCCGAGATATTTAAAGTGGTCGACCTGCTCCAGGACCTGTTCTCCCAACTTAATCTGATGTTTTCTTTCTTCTCGTGATATCACCATGGATTTTGTTTTAGAGCTGCTTATGACCATCCCTCTTTTCTCCAGCTCTTCCTTCCAGACTTGCAGGTTGGATTGGAGATGTGCCTCTGATTTAGCAATCAGGGCAACATCATCAGCAAATGCCAGCTCCGAAATATAGACCTGTCTCATCTTCCAGTACCCCACTGAATACTTTCTTGTTCTCTCCTTACATGCCTTGATGACATCGTCCATAAGGAGTATGAAGAGGTAAGGTGATAGGATATCACCTTGTCTTTCACCAGTGGTGGTCCTGAACTCTTCTGACTTATTCCTTCCTTCTTAAAGGACACAAACCATGCTCTTACTACTTTTTCCTCTATTCAGCTTTCTCCAGACCGTACCTACCGTTTATTTCTGTTAGATGTTTGCTCACTTTACACTTACATTCCTCACTCTGATGGTCTCCGAGCTCTCCGGTTTTTCCTGGACCAGCGCACGCATCCCTCTATCGCTACAGAGATTCTCCTGCGCCTTGCAGAACTGGTCCTTCGACTCAATTCCTTTGAGTTCAATGGACAGTTCTTTGACCAAATAAGTGGAGTTGCCATGGGCACCAAGATGGGTCCCAGTTATGCCTGCCTCTTCATGGGCTACCTGGAGTATCAGGTGTGGCAGCAGTATCCTGGACCTTTTCCATTGATGTATCATAGATACATCGATGATGGCATAGGTCTCACCGATATGCCAGAGGTTCACCTATCTAGGTTCATTAATTTCATTAACAACTTCCACCCTGCGATCCAATTCACCTCTCACATCTCCACTGTCTCTGTTAATTTCCTTGACATTGTTGTCACTATCACTCCCCCTCACCTCACCACTTCGGTGTACTACAAACCCACCGATGCACACAGTTACCTCCTTTATACTTCCTCTCATCCTCCGGCTTGTCGGGATTCCTTGCCTTTCTCACAACTTCTCCGCCTCCGTCGGTTATGCCAAGATGATGACAACTTTCTATGCCGAGCACAAGAAATGTTGGACTTCTTCCGTAACAGACAGTATCCAGAAGATGTTCTTACCTCTGCCTTAGAACGTGTTCTCCCTATCTCACGTCTAGAGGCCCTCAAACCCCGCCAAAAAACCTCCTCTGATAGAGTCAAGTTAATAATGACCTATCACCCTCACAGCACTGCTGTCAAAAGGATCCTGTTTCGCCACCTACCTCTCCTCCAAGCTGACCCAGTGGCGCGGGAAGCATTTAGTGAGCCACCCTTGCTGGTATATAGACGGGACAAAAATTTGAGGGACCTCCTAGTCCACAGCCGTTTGAAAACCGTCAGCGATGGCCACTTTGGAACCAAGCCATGTAACCGTACACGATGTAAGACATGTCAGTATGTAATCGAAACACGTTCAGTCTCGTTCCCTAACGCCAAGTTCACCATCACCCATGGCTTCACATGTGAGTCACGCAACGTCATTTATGCTATTATATGCAAACGTTGCACCATTACGTACATCGGCCAAACGGGCACACGACTGGGCGACCGATTCTGCAGACACCTCTATGACATCTCTCAGTTTAATTCCACACCTGTGGCCATCCACTTCAATGGCCCTGACCACCACGGTGCCACTGACATCCAGGTGACAGCCATCAGATACTGTTCCTCGGACGCCAACAGTCGGTTTCGCCAGGAACAACGCCTCATCCATCTTATGGGTTGCCTCAAACCACACGGTTTGAATACCCAACATTCTTTTGTCTGAGACGCCTTTCTCTATCGAGTCCCAGTTGTATTATGACTTTCTACTTTGATGCGATCACTTTTTTTTTAACCATTTTTTTTTTTAACAATTTTTTTTTTTTTAACAATTTTTTTAATTTAATAATTTTATTTATTTACTTATTATTATTATTATTATTATTAATTTTTTTTTTAATTTGTTTATTTTATTTTATTTAAAATTTTTTTTTTAATTATTTTTTTTTCCTTTATTATTTTTTATTTAATTTATTTATTTTTTTATTTTTTATTTATTTATTTGTTTTAAATTTATTTATTATTATTATTTATTTATTTATATTTTATTTATTTTTTTATTTTATTTATTATTTATTGATTACTTTTTTCTCACTCTTTTCCAGTCCATGTTTTCATTATTTCTTATTTTTAATATACTATCAACTTCCTCTTTCCGGTTTAGTTGCAGCCATCTTGCTTCCCATGTGACTGGACTTAATATTAAGGGAGTTTTTTTTCTCTTATTTTTATAGTTTCATGTTCTCTACTTAATTTTCATTTTCTTTCCCTCCTGTCTCTTGTTTGTCTGTCCCTGACGAAGGCCTTGTGGCCGCAACGTAGGTTTTTCTTGTCCTTCTCCTTGTAAGACGTATTACTATTTGTGTGGGTGTGTGTGTTTTTTTTTTTTTTTCTTCAACCATATTTTAGGATAGATATTGCAGTCTTAGGGGTATTCCGTCTCTTACGGCCGAGTTCAGACTATAAATAGACTTGCCTAACAAACTCCGGTCAGTCACGATTTGAAAAAAAAACATAGCAAGCGAGGGAAAGCATTGCATATGTTAATGCAAGCGTTTGTCTTTCTGCACTTGGTAGCAGACCTTAATTACCCATTGAGGGCTAGTCTGTGTGTGTGTACCTGAGGGTAAGAACGAATATATATATATATATATATATATATATATATATATATATATATATATATATATATATATATATATATATATATATATATATATATATATATATATCACCCGTGTGTTGCCGGGGCCCGAAAGGGGAGCAAAGAATAGTAACACTGCACCCTACCACGCATGTCGTAAAAAAGCGACTAAGGAGGGTTGGGCATGGGGCTGTTTACCCCATCCCGTAAAAACTTTGCACAGTGGGCTGATCACCTGCTTGCCAACCAATCTGATTACGGAAACAACGATAGATTGTTTGGTCTGTTTCTGTTCCACAAAGACGCCACTAGGCGTGGTGGAAACAGCGATAGATTGATCAATTTGTTGTTGCCCTAAGACGCCACTAGGCGTACTGGCCACATACTGCTTTGCCGGTTGGTGGCTAAGGATGGAAGAAGAAGAAGAAGAAGATATATATATATATATATATATATATATATATATATATATATATATATATATATATATATATATATATATATATATATATATATATATATATATATGTGCGATACGATGTGTAAAAGATGTGTTAGGAATGGGCTGTGTCTTCTGATGAAACTTACAGGCTCATGTGTACTTCTAGAGGCAAAGCCCGCCTTCGGAAATAGTTTAAATATTGAGAAAGATGGCTAATTGTGTCTGTAAGTTGGGACAAGTATTTAAAGAAGTATTTCTTGAATGGAATGAGACACCTGACAGGAACATAAAGAAGGATGAAAGGGATTGGTTCACAGTATCGTTTGATATATTATTTAATAGTTTTACTTACAACCAAATTATTGTAGGGAGGCGAATCATGGGAAAATACGTATAATTCAGAAGGTAGAAGTAAATTGTGATCACTTTTAATTGAATTGATTGTTGATAACTACACTATATCTTGTGCTTCTGCTTGCACGCTTATCTGAAACTGTCTATCGTTCCCATCTGTGTCATGAGAGGGGTATGGATAGAAAATACAGGGATTGCGTTTGAATTCATTGCAGGTTTAATCCTTTAACACACGTTTAAAAAACCAGAAGAGGCTGCTCTTACAAAAGTTGCAACGTATGCAGTGCCAGTTGGTGATAGCAGGCCCGTCATCACGTTAGTAGCTACTGGAACGAGTTCCTCTGAATTGTATTTCCAGCCTAAGGGAGCCATCTGCAGTGATGAAGATAAGTTGCTAAATGCAACTGTTCAGCTTACCCAGTCACAATAAAGACATAAGCGCATTCAGTTTGTGATAACCAAACTAATACAGTGTTTATATAAACTTGTAATAATAATAATAAACAAGCATACCTGTGAATGACCAAGCAAGCGAAAGTTGTCTATACGAAGATAGACATTTTGACCCAAGAGAAACCATATGTTAACTATTATTATTTTTTTAATAATGTAAATATTTGAGATAACCCTTTTCAAACAGGAAAGAGAAACTGTTTAATTAAATTGTACATATTCACCAGAAGACTGTCTTAGATTCTTTAAGTTGAATTACAGTTCTTGTTGGTGAATATAGATATATAAATTACCCCTAGCAGAGTCAGAAATATATTAAATACCCTAATCACAGAGGCGGATCAGGAGAAGTAGCAGTTAGGGACTCAGAGTACTACATCACCATCTTCTCTTGTAACTTACATAGCTTGATCCTACCTTTGTGTCTATACACCCTTACTCTCTTCAGAGAAGGGGGTAGTACTAATAAGACCAGACTCTTATCTGGTACTATCTTGGTATCATCTGATACACCTTTATGTCCAGGATATCTTATTCTTTATAACATCTCAAACCTCTCGCGACAGAGACACATAACAATGTGTTGAAAACGCAATACTCAGGAGAGCGTTTAGTTTCTATTCTTTATCGTAGTTATTGGAGGTACCAGCAGAAAATACTTTCTCTGGAACAAGAAGGATCAAGTGGCATACGCTTTAAGACGAGGGACTAACTTTCGTACACTCTGCCTGATATTTCTGGGAAACGAGCTACACCCGACAACCTTGACGAGCAACGATCATGAGCAGTGTAAAAAGAACCAACCCATCAGAAGGAGCAGAACCGTCTCGTAAACTTCTTGTAATAATTTATACCCCATCACGACCGTAATGATAACTTTTTTTTTATCCATAACTATTAAAATTATTTTCAAACTGTTAAAACTTAAGTGATTATTAAATTTTCTTATTTGTAATGTTTCAAATTTAACTTCGATTTAATCATTTTAAATGTACTGCATGTTTGTCTCAGTCAATTTACTAAACACACTCTAAACATAGCTATACCAGAATAATAAGAATTCCACTGAGTAAATCAGAGGTGGGGGCTTAAACGAGCTAAACTTAATCATTGCGTAATTCTTCACAAAAGTTGTCGGCAGATTCTAGAATTAACGTGCTCAGCTAAAGCAGCATTGTTTTCGCTTATCTGAACATCTTGTGAAACTCCCTTGAGATAGAAGTGTCATTACCCTTCTCTTTTCAAAGCTCCCAAGAGTAATCGTGTGCGAAGGTAGACACCTTTGAAGCCCATATTAGATACTCTTGAGTTTTGTCCACTGTTGGACACTGTAAAGCAGGGGAGGCAATACCTTCACAATAGAATCAGTTATACACATGTCCAAAAAAGAAAACTTTGGTCCATTAAAATTTACAATCAGCTCCCTCTTCTGTCTTTCGAAACATCCCACTCATGCCGTTAACTCTTAGTGGAGTTTAATTGGTATCGTGCTTAGTAAAAATCAGAACTCCCGGTCACACAAAATTACTTTACTTAAAGAAAGAAATTAATATATACGTATAAATATATTTATTTCTTCATATATATATATATATATATATATATATATATATATATTATATATATATATATATATATATATATATATATATATATATATATATATATATATATATATATATATATATATATATATGTATATATATATATATATATATATATATTACTCGTCAAAAGTCAAGGGCCACTTAGAAAAACCTTGGTTGAAACCATAAAACAAATCTGATATAAACGTAATTGGTATCAGTCAAAACGGCATTTATTGAATACCAAATTGACATGTCACGTAAAGAAATGGAAACACATTCAAACGCAATGAAGCTGTGAAGTGTGTCACCCACCTTTTCAAAAGTCACACAATAGATATTGGACAAATAGACATTTCAAAATCGGGTATGACCACCGTTTGCAGCAAGGCATTCAAGACAGCGTAGACGCATCGAGTCCACAAGGGTCCGAAGAGTATCCCGAGAAACAGCTTGCCATTCCTGAAGCAGAAATGCAGTCAGCTGTGCAACATCCATTGGCAGGGGGTGATTTGTTGACAATCTTCGACCAAGGACATCCCAGAGGTGCTCAAACGGAGAAAGGTCAGGTGAATGAGCTGGCCACGCCATCCTGATGATCCCATGTTGCTGAATAAACTCATTCACCACACGAGCTCGATGGGGTCGAGCGTTATCATCTTGGAGGATGGCATTACCACCTATGGCCTCCAGAGCAGGCTGAACAATTGGTCTCAAGATTTCGTTCTGGTATCTTGGGCTGGTCAAGTTGCCTTGGATGATGTAGAGTGGGGTCCTGCCGTGTCTGTAGAAGCCTCCCCAGACCATGACAGAACCCCTACCATAACGATCCACCTCTCGAATTGTGTCATCAGTAAATCGCTCTCCTGGTCGTCTCCAAACTTGAATCCTGCCATCATTGCATGACACAGTGAAGCGAGATTCATCAGTGAAGAGAACTTGACTCCATTGTTGCCTTGTCCATCGGATGTGCTCGCGACACCAAGCAACACGGGCTCTGCGATGAGCAGGAGTAAGAGGGATTCTGACTGCAGGACGTCGAGCAGCCAGTCCAAATTCATGTAAACGTCTGCGAATGGTGCTTTGACTGACATTAACGTTTACAGTTTGTCTCAGCTGACTTCTTAGAGTGGAACAAGTCACTGTTCGATGGCGCAGGGCTGACAACAAGAGGTACCGGTCATCATGTCTATCGGTGCATCTAGGGCGACCTGGCCGGTGGCGATCCTCCACACTTCCTGTGGCCTGAAATCTCTCCAAAATTCTTTGGATAGTAGAATGTGACACTGCAAGCCATCTAGCAACCTCACGAACAGATAAACCACTTTCAACCCACGCTATAGCCCTCATTCTTTGTAAGGTGTCAAGACTTCTTCTCGGTGGCATAGTTTTTGCAAGTGATGAAACTACCCTAAGTCTGATGATTGTAAAACAAATTAAGAGTGAACTCTATTCACGAAAAGTCGCCATTGTACGTGGAATGTCAATCAGCACGATTACGTCACCTGTTTGGTTGTACGGAAGTTTGAAAAAAAAAAACAGATTAAAAATGGGAATTTATGGTCAGCAAACCAAATTGCACGTGATCACCATGGTTGTCGGTGAGTTGTTTTTATGCTTAATGTGCATAAAGGACTGTCAGAGGAAGATATTGCACCTACTTTTACTAAACACTTCCTTCATTTAATCATTCTATGCGCTTATATAAAAGTGTATTGAAAATAATAGGGTGGCCCTTGACTTTTGACGAGTAGTGTATATATATATATATATATATATATATATATATATATATATATATATATATATATATATATATATATATATATATATATATATATATAAAAGATAAAAATTAAAGTAACACGGGGTTTTGACTCTATATGATTATGCTAGAACCCCAATAAATTAACTTAAAAAAAAAAAGATGGCGTGCTTACCAAGCAAGGAATCCATTTCCACACTAGAACTCTTATAAGCTGTCACTGAATAACGCTAGGCTAGGTAGCAAGAATTCCTCTAGAACGCAAACCTGAGCCTCCCTACTACCCTTAATGTAATAGTGACCGAATGACTAAAAAGGAAAGTACGCAATCACAACAAATACATTATTCTAGTCCACACGGAAATTTACCTCATAGATATGATACCTAAACCATCAACACAACTGCTTACAACGCGTGTAAGAACCTGAATCACTACGTATTCCTTCAAACATAATGTTAGTCACTTAATCTTTGTAATCGTAAAGACAATCGTAAAAACTTTAACAGTCATTCAAAGCCGCAAAGCCGCGGACATAAAAATGAACACTTGTGTATACAGACTGCAGTAAGGCGTTCAACAATATCTGGGGTCAACACTAAGACTTAGTTTTACAACCTCAGAGATTCTGTGTCGTTATGTTAAACAAACTCTTTATACACACAGTTTTCCATCTGTGGATTTGCGCATTCTATAGATTAAACACTCGAATGTTGCCGGGACCCGAAGACGGAGCCAAGAATGGTAACACTGTGGCCTACTATGTATGTCGTAAGAAGTAACTAAAGAGGTTTGGGCATAGGACCGGCCACCCGATCCTGAAGAAAACTTAAGCATAAAAAACTTCAACCAACAATATTGTCGCGAGAGGTTTGGATGTTATTAAAATTAAAGATATCCTGGACAAATAGATGTATCAGATGATACCAGGATAGTGCCAGATAAGAGACTGGTCTTAAAAGAAATACCCCCTTCTCTGAAAAGAGTAAGGGTGTATCGACATCAAAGTGGGGGTCAAGCTATGTAAATCTACAGGTATGATGATAGTGTTTGGTCCTGAAGATCTATCTGCTACCTCTCCAGATCCCACAATGAGTAATGGTTATAATTTTTGTTTGTGTGGCTAATTATCTAGGGGTAAATTAAATTAGTTATATGTAATAACTATCAAACAGAACATTAACTTAATTACAATAATTAAGTAAGACTGAATGAAAGTATTTACAATTTATTGTTCCTAAACCTGTTTTCTTTCGGTTAGGAAAATTAAAATCAGGTTAAAAGGTATTTACAAAAAGAAATAAATAATATGGAATGTTTTCCATAAAAAGGCAATAATATTCTTTTATATGTTCTTTTTATATATGTAATTACTGTTCATTCACTAGCTCACACTCTTGGTATCAACGTCCCTGGCTGGTAACGTAATAGGAATTGAATATGGTCCTCTGTGAATCATCATATTATATTGTTTCAGTTTATAACAAGTCTGTATCATAAGAGTTTTACTTTGAGTCTTTAATAATTTTAATATCTTTATTCTAGTTCTTGTTAGTGTTGCTGGATCATCTGAACAGTGGATCTATGTGTCCACTTAACTTAATTGTAGTCTGAGACACCTCCAATCCTGGCTGGGTTCGCACAGAATATGAACTCCAGGTTGGAAAATGTGGCTGTCGTTCTATCACTGATGAACCGTTCACCACCGTAGTTACTCTCAAATGGATGTCTCGTGAACTTGAAAACATTACCAGGACAAAACCTGGAATGAAAAGATATTCGCAAAACATGTAGGGTCCTTTAGTTTTCCCCTACATACAGACAACACCACGTACAAACATTAAATCAGTCACAGGACAGTTACCTCAATACATCACAGCCAGTTCCATTTTGATTACTCATTTCCTTAATAAATAGTATGTTAGATCCATTCGTCCATGATTGTCTTCAATACCATAATCAGGTTAAGTACAAAATAGTAAGTAACATCTTGATTACATCACGATAATATATCCTGTCATCCTATCTTATGTTCTCGAACAGTGTGTCGTTCCAGGAGGAAATACTCATTCAAATACCCTATTAGACTTACAGTCGTACTTGTGCCATAATTTTTCAAATATCCTACACTGTTTCCATTTCTGGCCTGTCGTCTTTAAAACTACACACGTTTGTAAGGAAATCCGTTACACATTTGGCCTATTTTTTCCTTCTAACACATCAGCGAACACATAAGTGGATAACTACAGGCAAACAACGTGAATATAAACAAATATTTATATATATATATATATATATATCGCTTACCCTCAGGTAAAATACATAAGCTGATACTGGCTTTCAATGGTTCTTTAGGTCTGCTTTAGGTACAGGCGGCAAATTTATTGACAGTTTAGATTTGCGCTCTCCCTAGTATCGCTCATGATTTCAAAAATATTAGTGGCAAGAATCCGCCCAAGTTCAAGGCCTTTTATAATGCTGTGCTCGACCAATCGAAATAACTGGCGTAAAGAATTTTCACTCTGCTCGTTTTTCAGCCCTACCGTACAATCTGATTAAGTTTAAATATTTATTATTTTACTTATTTTTGGGCCGATTTCAATTATTTAAAGCTTTAATAAAACTAGGAATTGATTTCTATTGTTCTAACTATTAATATTTTAGTTAGCCCTTTGCATTTAGATCTGTGCATACTTTAACTAACTAAATTGGGGATTACCCTGAAGTCAAATTATCATTAAAACTGATTTTTCTCGTACAATAAAATATTATTATGAGGAAGTCTTTACACTAACCTCTTAAGTAATATCTCCGCTATAATTTGAGCTATTCCTTTCGGTTTATCTATCTTTAGTTTTTAAGAAATAAAATATCTTCGTTCTGTCAAATACACAAAATAGGCCCTATTATCAAGCATAAAAAGGTGTCCTATACATAAGAGAAAAAGGAGCGATTATATTGGTTGTTATTATTGTTCTGTTTATCTTCGATATTTTCGAGCGGTAAATTTGACGTGTTGTAATACAGACCAAAATACGACAAATATGAACAAGACAACTGAAGAAAATGTATCTCAGCCATCAACGACAGAAGAAGGTCCACTAGTAAGGTGACGTATAATGCAACCCAGAGAATACCGAAAGGAATCTGGGTTGCCGACTCATCTATTTTTATTCCAAAAAAATTCTTGATTTGGCACCTGGAATGTTCGTACAATGAACAAACAAGGAAAAACTGCACAATTGGCAGCAGAAATGTGGTACGACATCATGGTAATGTGTGAAATCAGGTGGAAGTATATTTAAGTACATTACGAAAGAACTCACTAGTACAATTTTACAAATAAGCTGAGTTATTATCATCCACCAATGCATCATTATAAATAAGAGAACGTTGCTTTATGATGGCAGTGAATTGTTTCACTATACCCACCAACATAAAAATTATAGTGTGCACTGGAATTCAGTATGCCAAGAAGTTAAAATATATATATATATATATATATATATATATATATATATATATATATATGTATATATATATATATATATATATATATATATATATATATATATATATATATAAAACACACGCTTTTAATGCACTAAAAACCCAAAAATAATTTTTCAATGAGTTTATAGCTGGCAGTAAAAAAAATGTAACATCTAATTGACAAAAAGCGTTGGGCGCTGATTCTGCATGAAATTAACTTCTGCTTTATACTTCATTACACACTTATGGATAAAATATATGATAAGCGCTTAAACGCCCCGCGCTTTTTGTCAATTTAATGTTACCTTTTTTTACTGCAAGGTATAAACTCCGTGAAAAAAATTTTTGGGGGTTTTTAGTGCATTAAAAGCGTGTGTTTAAAATACTTTTTTTAATTTTTAATTTTCATCTTTTTAATGTTAGAAAAATTATGATATACTGAAACATATACAATATTTTTACTTTTTGACTCCATTAAGAATCAACTTTATGGCGTTGTACACAAAATTGTGTACAAGATCACATATTTTGGTGACATTGCATACAAGTCGTACACAGCATTGTGAAGATCACATAACTTGGTGACGTTGCATACAAAATAGTGAACTCCGTAAGGAATGAAAAGAAAATTATAATGAAAGTTGAGCTCCTTTTATATTTTTATTATTATTCTTTTTAATGTTATTCATTTTATTATTTTTACGACTGATTATTGTATTGTCATCGGGAATACACAACTAAGCCAAGTTTCAGAGATATTGCTCATCTGGAAGTGATTGAAAAACGATTGCAAGATTTGAAGGTGACATACAAGACAAGTTAAAGAAAAGCGTGCAATAATAGGTCTGCAGGGGCTGTGTTTTGAGGCCATGGCGTATCGTCTGGTTGCGGACCACGTCTCTTCTTGTTACTTCAACCACCTTCCCCGGACACCTCATTTCTAAGGTTTGGAGCTGGTTTTTGTTGGTTGAAGTCATTGCCCATGAGTCACATCCATAAATCAAGACTGGAACATAGGTGGAGCGGTATACAGTCGTCTTCATCTTCCTGCCAATTTTTCTTTTGCTGAGAAATCCTCGATTAATGGCCTGAAAAAGTCTCCCAGCTGCTGCTCTTCGGGTAGTCATCTCTTCTCTGATGCCTCCCTTCCAGTCTATTTCAGCTGCAAGGTATTTACAATAACTGACCTGTTCCAGGATCCATGATAATTCGATGCCTTTTTACAAGCTTTTCTTTAGCTTGCAACGTATGTCACTCTCTTGTCACCTTCAGTCACTTATCATATAAGTTATTCATAAGTGTGTAACGAAGTATAAAGCAGAAGTTAATTTCATGTAGAATCAGCTCCCCAGGCTTGTTGTCAGTTTGATGTTACATTTGTTGACAGCAAGCAATAAACTCATTGAAAAACTATTTGTCGCTTTTTAGTGCATTAAAAGCCTCTGTTTAAAATGTGTATTTTTTTATATTTGGTATTCTTCTCGTGATATCACCATGGTTTTTGTTTTGGAGCAGCAGGAACAGCTCACGGCTAGTGATTAGTAAAAATGCGTTAGTATGGTCAAAGAAGAGTTAGGTTTGCTCCAACGACTCTCATCAAGAACTAATAAGTAAGAAATCATACATAAAGAGAAATGTATTGGCCATGAGCCAATAGTGTGACAGAATGGGGTGACCCTTCTGGGTCACTGTTTTACTCCGGCAGTATCAGTTAAATTATTTTGTACTGATTTTTATTGCATGATTTCAATTGTCGCACTTTCTTTCTTTCTCTGCTATGTGTAGCAGATATTTGGTATTTTCATTCTTACACTTCCTTCAGTATATTTCGTCTTGTCTGTTTACCTGCACATCCCTGCTGATGATAGTAGACAAGTACTGCAATGTTCTGCCATCAATGGTACCTATACCTTGTAGCGTATGGCAGCTTGTGTACCCTGACAATCCCCAGAGCTATGCCAGTGGGAGATTTACTCCTGGTAGGTTCAACCAAGTTGGACTGGTCTGCGTGGGTAGGGGTCAGACAAAACCTGGTGCCCTGGTCCTCCAGGTTGGGGCTTTCAGCACAGGGCCGACACCCCTGTCTATGTAAAAAATCGCAGATGTTACGGAAACTGCAACAAATGAAAAAACTTTGGTGCGGGATGGTCATCCAGAGTCTCAGGCTCGTATGACTGACAGTTGGTGAAAGCCGAAAGGAAGCCACTGGCATGAAAACGGATGCCCTGACCGCAAAACACGAAACCAGAATTGGTTTTTTGGAACGTCAGAACTATGAATGAGCCAGGAAAGCTGAGACAAATCACAGCAGAGATGAGGAACTATTAATTACATATCCTGGGAATAAGCGAGAGCAGATGGACAGGGATGAGGAGAATAAAAACAACTACAGTGGAAACATTACTTTATTCTGGTAGAGAGGATGGTCAGCACAACGAAGGTGTAGCCATTATCCTGAAGAAAGGAATGGAAAGGTCTTTACTGGAATGGAAACCCATCAACAACAGACTGATAAGAACAAGACTGAGAGGGAGATTCACCAACACCACAATTATACAATGCTATGCACCAACAAACGCCACTAGGCGTAATGGCCACTGACTGCTTTGACGGTCGGTGGCTAAGGAAGGAAGAAGAAGAAGAAGATGCACCAACAAACGACAGCGATGAAGAGATCAAGGACGAGATCTATCAACAGGTACAAAAGGAAATGGAAACTACACACAGGTACGATCTTATTATAATAATGGGAGACCTAAATGCGAAAGTTGGAGCACACAATAATTATAACGAAAGAGTAATGGGGAAATGCGGCAGTGGAACAGTAAATGAGAATGGGGACAAATTAATAAGCTTCTGCAGTATTAACAAACTGGTCATTGGAGGAACACTTTTTCCACACAAAGAAGTGCACAAGTTAACATGAGAATCACCAAACGGACGAGACAGAAACCAGATAGATCACATAATGATCACATAATGATCAATGGCAGATGGAGACATGCACTACAAATCGTGAAAGTAAGAAGAGGTGCAGATGTGGGAAGTGATCATCACCTAGTAGTAGCAAGACTGAAGGTGAAACTCAGAGCTGCTGGACCAGTTGCAGTCAAACAGAAAAGATATAACATCACGAAACTTAAGGACCCCCTCACCAAAAAAGCTTTCGTTGTCGACGTAAAGAGACGATATCAGATTACCAAAAGCCAGGAAAGAACAGAGACCGATGATGTCGACCAGAGATTCAACACCATCTCAACAATATAAAGGAAAGCAGCAAGTCATGCTTGGGATTCCAGGAAAGAAAGAGCCAAGACTGGATAACACCAGATACGCAGAACACCATAGAAAAGAGAAAGGAAATGAAAAGAAAGAAAACAGAAGCTAAGTCTCCCAGGTTAAAGTCAATATATAGTGAACAGTACAGTCAACTGGACAAGGAAGTAAAACGTCAAACCCGTGCCAACAAAAGGACATTTCTGGATGACCGTGCAAGACAGGCAGAAGAGGCAGCACTGAGAAATGAACAAAGCACAGTATACAAAATAACTAAAATCATCAGCAGAAAACGAGGTGCAAACAATATTACATTAGTAAGAGATAAGCATGGAAATCTCATCCCGACAGCAGAGGGACAGGAAACAAGATGGGCAGAGCATTTCAGAGAAACTCTGAATAAGGAACCACCAGAGACACAGTTGAATGTTCCTGAGGCTGAAAATGATCTAGATGTTACTACAGACATTCCACGAAAAGAAGAAATCATCACAGCAATCAAAGGGTTAAAGAATGGAAAAGCGCCTGGCCATGATAACTTAAATGCAGAGCTATTTAAGATAGACCCTGAGCTAGCAGCAGAACTATTAGAGCCACTATTTGCACAAGTCTGGAAAACAGGGACAATACCAACATAGGGGAACAAAGGAATAATTGTCAAATTGCCCAAGAAGGGAGATCTTGCAGACTGCAATAATTGGAGATGAATAACTCTTCTCTCAGTTCCCAGCAAAATACTAGGCAGGATAATTATACAGAGAATTTCAAAAGCAGTAGACCACAAACTGAGGAAAGAGCAAGAAGATTTAGAAAGAACAGAAGATGTGTAGATCATATATTTACCCTCAGGAACATTAATGAGCAGTGCTCAGAATGGCAAACACAGCTGTACATTAATTTCGTTGATTTTGAACAGGCTTTTGACAGTATACATAGGGACAGTTTGTAGGGAAATAACTACTCCGTGTAACACCCCGCTCAAATTTCCTCATTCAAAAGCTAGTAACGTAAATTTTCCGCCTATAACCACTCCTATTATATTTGAAAATTGCTAAGAATTGGACAATAGTTGACTTTTCTACTACCATAGTTTGAAAAAGGTTACCCTTCCCAAATCGCATGCACACCCGCCCTATTATTTAGTGGAGGTTGTAACTATAAATAACTACACTGTTTGAAATTATGCACCTGATGCGTGATGCCATATGATGATGGATGGTATCCGCATGTCTGGTTTTGTGTAGTGTGCAGATGTGTTCAGTCAAACAATGTTCATACAAAAATAACAGGGCAATCCACATAGGACGTCAGTAAACTCACGACGTATAAAGTCAATGATTCTTGTAACAGCCGTTGACGTTTTTCTTCATTATTTATTGTGGACGCCACAGTGACAAAATGGTTACGCGAATATGTAGGCACATCAAACAGTCATTATCACAGCAACATTCAATACAGCAATAGACGGTAGACAGCATTACAATGATGAGTCAGATGCATGTTATATTTCATAGTGCTGTAAATGTAGTCAGGTGAAAAACTCCATCCTTTTCTATAACAGCCAGGAGATAACCAGATGTATGAGATCAGTTCACTCTCCTTAGTCTGACTTCAGCAAGACAGACACGTCTGCCGAAGTATAAATAATGTCCTCAAAAATATCCTCTAGATAATAAAGGTTTTCCAAACCTAGTTCATTTAACAAAGTAGCAAGTAATGGTCCTTGGAACATGCATCAACCGATGCAGTACAATACAGCGACATGTGAGCTGGGAAAACATCTCGTGACGACGACTTTCGAAGACAGGCTATGAATCGAAATCGCTCACGACCCAAAATCGATAGAGTGAATGAAAAGTCAATTTACCTTGCTTTCAGGAAATACACAGAAATATCACGCCTCCCGACATGTGGGAAACACTAGAGGTATTATCTCGAATAAACGAAATATCCATTAAGAGGACTACACATCCCTGACAGAACAAAAAATAGCGGAGATCCCCTCTTCAACGAGGCATCTCTTTCGCCATTCAAATCGCTCACTCCACTAGTGGTGGGCGGAAACCGATCGACCAAAAAACAAGACCAGTCATGCGCAGTCCAGCGCAAAAAGACCACAGCTCAAAACTTAACTGCATTCAATACCAACGCGGGAAGACAAATGCTTACCGAGAAAAGTGACTATAAATTTCAAGCAGTTGTTGCCCTTGCGTTATAAAATAGATATTGTAATAAAACGATGTTGCGAGAATTTATCACGCAACATATCACCACCTCCTCCCGATAAAAAAAAATGTGGAACATATTTTTTTTTTTTAAAATATCAAAGAGCATGCGATAAGCGGCTCAAAACGCACGAATTATGCGCTGATAATTAATTAAATTGCCTAACATGAGGCTAAATATAGAGTGTCTGGTGAGGATATACCTCAACAGAAAAATAAATATGTCTCAAAAAATATTCACATCGGGGAGGTGTCACCAACACACATCACGTTAGCATGTAAACACAATATACGTATGCAAGTTACCATAATCATCATTAAACAGCATACTCTAATATTGTCTTTAAAAATGGATGTACAAATCTGATAGGAAAATTTAAATAGTACATTCTTTGACATGTAATGACATAAGTACATAGTACAGTTAAACTACATGACGATCCAGGACATATGCTCTGGTATTCCGAGGGTAAGTACACAATCTAGAACTCGTCATGCTTGATACTAGTAAGGTAAGTCCTCAGCTCAACAATGACATTCTGAGAAAGTACAAGCAATATAATGCTAATTAATAACTAATATGCTTCATAAGGTACAATACATTATTAATAATTGTGGCTGTTTAGTAAACTAACGGCCCTTATATTAACTACTCAGTCCTCCTCTATCATCTTAAAAAAAACGAACAGAAGAAGATGACAACAAAGCACGATAGTGTGTACATATAAAGTAAGTACAGATGTGCTAATCTATTGTAGAAATATAGGTGTGTTATGACTCTGTAATATATGGAAATATAGGACAGAAGTATTAGTTGGAGTCATGTGGGCATCTAGACAAAATGTCAGCCATCACATTATCCGCACCACGGATAGCTCGTACCGTGAAGTGAAAAGGTTGAAGAGCTACAGCATATCGAGTGGATCTCGAACTCTTCAAATTCTTAGTCTGAATAGCTGTAAGAGCTTTCTGATCAGTCTCTAGAATGAAATGTGCGCCCAGGAGGAATCTTTGTAGCTTTAGAATTGACCAAACCATCGCTAACAACTCACGGTCTAAAACCGAGTAGTTCCTCTCTGCCGCATTTAGTTTTCTAGAAATGTACATAACAGGATGCAGAGTATTTGCATATTCTTGCATCAGTGCTGCTCCAATCCCAGTGGATGAAGCATCACTCCGAAGAACAAAAGTCCTATCAAGAGTAGGTAATCTTAAGATGGGAGGAGAAGAAAATATATTCTTGATTTGGTCTAGTGAAGATTGGCATTCTTCAGACCAACGGACCAGATTAGGCGAACCTTTCTTCAACAATGTTGAGAGAGGTGCCATGATCGAAGATAAATTTGGAATAAATCTCCCATAAAATTGAATTAAACCTAAGAGACTCCTAACTTGTTTCTTCGTTTTAGGAACCGAGATGTTCAGTATTTTGGAAGTATTGTGGTCTTCTGTCTTCAAGAGACCATGACCAACACGATGACCCAGGAAAGAGATTTCACCAAAACCAACAAAAGCTTTAGAAGGTTTCGCTGTCAAATTATTCTCACGTAGAGTGGACAGTAAGTCATATAACCCTAAATAGTGATCTTCCCAGGTATCACTGAAGAGACAGATGTCATCTAAGTATGCGATGACATCCGAACGATGTGACAGAATTCGACGCATCATGCGAACGAAAGTGGCAGGGGCGTTCATGAGACCCAAAAGGCATAACATTCCATTGAAATAGACCCCTAGGTGTAGAAAAAGCAGTAAGAGGTTTGGCATGCTCTGCTAAAGGCACTTGCCAATAACCTTTAGACAAGTCAAGTTTAGTGAAGAATCTAGAATTAGAAAGTCTAATCAGTAGATCTTCTAACAAAGGCATCGGTTCAGCATCGAACTTTGTGACCTGATTCAATTTGCGATAATCAAACACAAATTCGTATGTTCTTATCCTTCTTCCGGACAATAACCATGGAAGAAGAATATGGTGAAGTCGATGGTTCAATTATATTTAATTGAATCATTTCATCCAATTCCTTTTCCACTTGCGACTGAAAGTGTATAGGAATAGGATAAGGCCTAACCCTAATTGGATTATTGTCGGTAAGAATTATGTCATGTTCTATGACATCTGTGTGTCCAGGAATGTCAGTGAGAACATCCTGAAATGTTTGTAACATCGACGAGACTTGTCGATGTTCGTCACCAGAAAGATTAGGAGAAACAGAAACGTTTTTCCAAGATTCCGTAGAATGTAATGGAACCACTGGAAGGGGAAGGTTAACATCAGAGAAGGTAGATTCCTCATCCTGTATGACAGACAGGGATGAATAATGACCGTGAGGTGCAGGAGCATCATCCGTTGCCTGGAAAATAGGCAGCAAATAGTCCGGACGTTCGTGAAATTCCGAAAGCATGTTTATGTGGAAAGTTTTATGCTTTCCATCAATATCGACCACATAGTCAACATCGGAAATCCGAGAGACTATTGCATACGGACCTTTCCATGCAATAAGAAGTCTATTTTCCCTACTGGGGAGTAGGACGAATGCTTTGTCACCTGGACAAAGTTGTCGTAGACATCTATTCTTGTTAGCAAACTGTCTTGCCTTCTCTTTAGCAATTTCTGATGAAGCAGTTGCTAGCTTACATGCCTCAATGATCTTTTGTCTAAGAGCAATGACATACTCATATGAGGATTGAGTTTCATCGCTAATATCATCGGCAGTGATGAGATCGTGTAATAAAGACATAGGGCCGCGTGGACGCGCGCCAAAGACAAGTTCGAAGGGAGAAAATCCTGTGTGTTCATTAGGGACTTCTCTATAGGCAAAGAGAGCCGCGGGTAAAACCCTGTCCCAATCTTGAGGATGATCTTCAGTTATCTTACCAAGCAAAGTCTTGAGCGTTCTATTCAGACGCTCAACTAACCCATTAGACATAGGATGGTAGATACTACTGAGAGATCGTTCAATATGTAAGGTAGACATTACCTGTGACATAGTGTCAGATATGAGTTGAGTGCCATGGTCTGACAATATTTCTCTGGGGAACCCCAAGCGAGAAAATATCAACCAAAGAGCATCTGCGATATCTGTAGTAGATATGCTCTTAAGAGGGATAGCCTCTGGCCAACGTGTGTGCACATATCGACACATGTAAGGATAAACTGATGTCCTCTGGCCGACTTGACCTTAAAAGGGCCAATAATATCTATGGCCATTTTCTGGAACGGCCGAATAGGAATGTCAGCAGCCTGGATAGGCGCAGCATGTCGTGGTCCTCTAGATTTGACCTCCTGACATACCTTGCATGATCGGCAGTAAATACGAATGTCCTTATTGACAAAAGGCCAAAAGAAAGCCGCAAGGACTCTCGACTTCGTACGGGAAAAACCCATATGTCCAGCACATTGCGAGTCATGAGCATGTTGTAATATTTGCACTCTCATGCTCTTGGGAACAAGAATTTGCGAATGTGCCGACGTAGTCGAATCTTGTACCATACGTACAAGTACGCCGTTTCTCATTGCAATCCAAGATTTTCTATTTGTATCCTGATTCGGATCACCTTTCTTCGCAAGAACGAAGAATTTTTTTTAAAGAAGGATCTTCTTCTTGCAATTTTATGAAAGAGTCACGAGTGATTACTAAGTGACTATCTTGGCTATCAACTTCATTATCACTATTCAGTGAAGTTTCGGGTGTTTGTAGAGCTTGTGCTCTTGTAACTACTGCATTTGTAGCTTGCATGTTATTATCTTCCCAAGCAGCAATCTGCTGTGGGGTACACTCCCTAACTCCGTGAATACGACCAATAATAAGGTCCGCAATAGGATTAGGTAAGAGACAAGCATGCACATCTCCAGTAAAGAAAGGAGTGGCAATGCGAATTACAGCAGTAGGATATTTTTCTAGAGTGCCGCCAAATGTGACACATTTAATAACCCTTCCTGTAGCACAAGATGGATCTACAAGCGATTGTCTAACACCAATAGTGGTGCATCCGGAATCGAAAAGTAGTGAGACCGGAGTATCATTAACAAGACCCTTATGTAGAATTAAAGAACCCCTCCCGTCATGCGCAACAGCAGCAGGAAGAGCGGGAAGTGGGTGACCACAACTCAAAGTAGTTATGGTACCCGGTTCGAATAAAGTACTGCATTGGGGGCATTTGTTTGCTCTCTCAAAGTCAAAAGCAGAACCAGTGACAGCGTCAAAGTTTTTACTATCAACAACATGATTACAGGCTCCCTCAGTTTCCTGTTGTACAGCATTAGCCTGCTGATATCTCTTTTTTTTTGTGTTGAGATCTACCCCGACTATTATTACCTCTGAAGTTATCAGAGTTATTATTATCTCTGCAGTTATTATTGTCTCTATTGTAATTGTTATCCTGGTTCGAATTCCAGTTTCCACGATTACTATCATGTTCACATTGATGCGAACATCTATTTGTTTGGTTCTGAGGTCTTCGGCAGGAATAACCTCTATTACCATATCCTCTTTTGAAATGCTTATAATTATTAGGGTGATAGTAACGAGTACTATCAGGTTGTCTCCAATTCTTCGAAGAAGAATCACCATGAAATTGATTTCCATGATTTTGACAGAAATTACCGCTAGTCTTTCTATCAAAATTTTGTTGGAATCTACGAGCAAAGTTTTGGCCATACGGAGCTGCCGAAGCAACTGGTAAACCTTCTTTCACCTTAGAGTTACCCATGGTTATGTGTGGGTGCGCAGTTACGTATTGGCAACAGAAATCTTCCATTTCCCTTATTGTTTTAGGTTTACGTTCATGAAGGAAAGCAAGGAAAGACTCATTGACAGACGACATGACTTTGTCTCTAAGTATTAAGTCCATAAGTCCTTCATAAGTTTTTTCCGTCTTAGATAGTTCAACCCATCGTGAGAAAGTAATGCGTATTCTTGCAATAAAACTCGGAGAATTCAACTCCATTTTCAGGTAACATGTTTTTAAATTGTAGACGATAGCCGTCTTCGTTAAGCTGATATTTCTTTAACAAAGCGGCCCTGACAACCTCATAATTGTTCTTGTCAGGTTCATCCACCATATTTAATATACTTAGAGCTTTACCTGTCAGTATCCCTGATAACTGATAAACATATTTTGCTTTGTCTATGTTATGAGCTGTACATGCTTGTTCAAATCTGTCCAGATAGAACATTATGTCATCACTGGAAGGACTAAATGTTGGTAACTTAATCTTAAAAGTATCATTATTAGCCTTACCAGAAGATGAACCCTTGTTTGAATCATTACCATTACTCATGCTCGTCAATTTCAATTTTTCCAACTCTAAAGCTAAGACCTTTTCTTCATGTTCCATTTTTGCTTTCCTCTCATCAGACTCTCTCTGTAATCTTCTTTCCTCAGCCTGAGCCTCTTTTTGAAGTCTTTCATTTTCAGCTTCTTTTTCAAGTCTTTTATTTTCAGCCTCTTTTTTCAAGTCTTTTATTTTCAGCCTCTTTTTCAAGTCTTTTATTTTCAGCCTCTTTTTCAAGTCTTTTATTTTCAGCTTCTAGCTGTAGCTGGAGTTTTCTCTCCTCAGCTTCTAATTCCCTTTTTTGTTTTTCCATTTCCATTTGGAATCTTTTTTCATCCACCTGCATCTGCAGTTTCTTTTGTTCAGCTTCCATTGCTTTATCATATCGAGCAGTTGCAAATTCTTCTAACTTATCACCAGTCTTCCCAAGCAATTTACCCTGCTCAATAAAGTGCTCAAATGTAGACATGTTGTCTAACATATGAGTCCAAAACCTGAAATAATTAACTAATTTATTTCAAACCTAAGTGTAACAAGTCTTAATTAAGCACTTGTATATTCACATCACATTATATTATCCCAGTCTCTGTGGGAAACAAGTCTCCAATCAAAGAACTTGTATATGAAATATCAGCACTCAATTCTTGATCATAAGTGCACTTCTCATTCAATAGTGCACGACACTATTCATCATTCATTTATCATCAGTGTAGTAGTAACAGTGCATTAGCATAGCCCATTAACTAATTACTATAACTGTAAACAATGACTATGTAAACACATGCAGAATGTAAACATTGAAAATGTAAACAATGCAAACAATGTAAACAATAACAATGTAAACAATAACAAAGATCAGCAACAATACAAAAACGTTCGCAGAAATCAACTAAAAATAAAGCAGAAATTAATGAAATATCACAAAAAATGTGACGATATCTGCGCTATAATTAAACAAAATACATGACACCACAGTGTATAAACAAAAATGTTGTATGAAACTAAATTATAGACAAGAGTAGGCTAACAAATACAAACAAATCAAAACAAAACTAAAGAATGCGAAATAATAACGAAAACAATATTAAAACATGTCATCACAGCTAACATAAATAGCAACAGAAGTCGCTTAGCAAATTCCAGTATCGGAAATTTGCAAACCCTACAGAAAACGCTCTCAATAGACGACCTCTATGACGTGGCATAATCTAACGGAGACACCACCCAACCGAGAACCCGCTGAAATATAAACATATAAATATACAAATAACATATAGACATATAACATATAGAATGAGATGATACACAGAAGACTCAGCAGAAGTATAAGGGCACAGTTTACATACAAACAGGCCACTTAACTTATAGGCTTCCAATCGTAGAACAGCAGAAAACGGATGTCAATCAACGTCCTAAAGAGCGAAGCTCCAACGATGATGGCACATCTGAACTGCTTCCACTGCTAACACGATGGTACAAGAGCTTCTGAAATACTGTGTGTTGAGTTGTTTCGGCACTTGACCTTCTAATCCAAAAGTAAGTTGATGGAAATCGGTACTTGGCCTTCTCCAGAAAACAACCCGTTTCAACCGGCACTTGACCTTCACAAAAACGACAGCACTGGAACCTTGACAGCAGCAACTTGCTTGACTTGCGTAAAAGATAACAGCAGTCCGAGTTATCCGGCAACATGTAACAACGCCGGGTACTGTCAAATTCTTGTTTCCGTCAAAAAGTTGAAATTTTGACTTTTACCGGGCAACGCCGAGTACTTTGAAAATTTTGAAGATGTTGACTGTATTGAAGAATGTTAATTTCTTGAGGATGCTGATGAATTCTTGTTGAAAATGAAGTGGGTAAGGGACCCCGTGTTTGCTGGTACCAGAATCAAACCAGCTTATGGCCACCAAATGATGCGTGATGCCATATGATGATGGATGGTATCCGCATGTCTGGTTTTGTGTAGTGTGCAGATGTGTTCAGTCAAACAATGTTCATACAAAAATAACAGGGCAATCCACATAGGACGTCAGTAAACTCACGACGTATAAAGTCAATGATTCTTGTAACAGCCGTTGACGTTTTTCTTCATTATTTATTGTGGACGCCACAGTGACAAAATGGTTACGCGAATATGTAGGCACATCAAACAGTCATTATCACAGCAACATTCAATACAGCAATAGACGGTAGACAGCATTACAATGATGAGTCAGATGCATGTTATATTTCATAGTGCTGTAAATGTAGTCAGGTGAAAAACTCCATCCTTTTTTATAACAGCCAGGAGATAACCAGATGTATGAGATCAGTTCACTCTCCTTAGTCTGACTTCAGCAAGACAGACACGTCTGCCGAAGTATAAATAATGTCCTCAAAAATATCCTCTAGATAATAAAGGTTTTCCAAACCTAGTTCATTTAACAAAGTAGCAAGTAATGGTCCTTGGAACATGCATCAACCGATGCAGTACAATACAGCGACATGTGAGCTGCGAAAACATCTCGTGACGACGACTTTCGAAGACAGGCTATGAATCGAAATCGCTCACGACCCAAAATCGATAGAGTGAATGAAAAGTCAATTTACCTTGCTTTCAGGAAATACACAGAAATATCACGCCTCCCGACATGTGGGAAACACTAGAGGTATTATCTCGAATAAACGAAATATCCATTAAGAGGACTACACATCCCTGACAGAACAAAAAATAGCGGAGATCCCCTCTTCAACGAGGCATCTCTTTCGCCATTCAAATCGCTCACTCCACTAGTGGTGGGCGGAAACCGATCGACCAAAAAACAAGACCAGTCATGCGCAGTCCAGCGCAAAAAGACCACAGCTCAAAACTTAACTGCATTCAATACCAACGCGGGAAGACAAATGCTTACCGAGAAAAGTGACTATAAATTTCAAGCAGTTGTTGCCCTTGCGTTATAAAATAGATATTGTAATAAAACGATGTTGCGAGAATTTATCACGCAACATATCACCACCTCCTCCCGATAAAAAAAAAAAATGTGGAACATATTTTTTTTTTAAATATCAAAGAGCATGCGATAAGCGGCCCAAAACGCACGAATTATGCGCTGATAATTAATTAAATTGCCTAACATGAGGCTAAATATAGAGTGTCTGGTGAGGATATACCTCAACAGAAAAATAAATATGTCTCAAAAAATATTCACATCGGGGAGGTGTCACCAACACACATCACGTTAGCATGTAAACACAATATACGTATGCAAGTTACCATAATCATCATTAAACAGCATACTCTAATATTGTCTTTAAAAATGGATGTACAAATCTGATAGGAAAATTTAAATAGTACATTCTTTGACATGTAATGACATAAGTACATAGTAAAGTTAAACTACATGACGATCCAGGACATATGCTCTGGTATTCCGAGGGTAAGTACACAATCTAGAACTCGTCATGCTTGATACTAGTAAGGTAAGTCCTCAGCTCAACAATGACATTCTGAGAAAGTACAAGCAATATAATGCTAATTAATAACTAATATGCTTCATAAGGTACAATACATTATTAATAATTGTGGCTGTTTAGTAAACTAACGGCCCTTATATTAACTACTCAGTCCTCCTCTATCATCTTAAAAAACGAACAGAAGAAGATGACAACAAAGCACGATAGTGTGTACATATAAAGTAAGTACAGATGTGCTAATCTATTGTAGAAATATAGGTGTGTTATGACTCTGTAATATATGGAAATATAGGACAGAAGTATTAGTTGGAGTCATGTGGGCATCTAGACAAAATGTCAGCCATCACATTATCCGCACCACGGATAGCTCGTACCGTGAAGTGAAAAGGTTGAAGAGCTACAGCATATCGAGTGGATCTCGAACTCTTCAAATTCTTAGTCTGAATAGCTGTAAGAGCTTTCTGATCAGTCTCTAGAATGAAATGTGCGCCCAGGAGGAATCTTTGTAGCTTTAGAATTGACCAAACCATCGCTAACAACTCACGGTCTAAAACCGAGTAGTTCCTCTCTGCCGCATTTAGTTTTCTAGAAATGTACATAACAGGATGCAGAGTATTTGCATATTCTTGCATCAGTGCTGCTCCAATCCCAGTGGATGAAGCATCACTCCGAAGAACAAAAGTCCTATCAAGAGTAGGTAATCTTAAGATGGGAGGAGAAGAAAATATATTCTTGATTTGGTCTAGTGAAGATTGGCATTCTTCAGACCAACGGACCAGATTAGGCGAACCTTTCTTCAACAATGTTGAGAGAGGTGCCATGATCGAAGATAAATTTGGAATAAATCTCCCATAAAATTGAATTAAACCTAAGAGACTCCTAACTTGTTTCTTCGTTTTAGGAACCGAGATGTTCAGTATTTTGGAAGTATTGTGGTCTTCTGTCTTCAAGAGACCATGACCAACACGATGACCCAGGAAAGAGATTTCACCAAAACCAACAAAAGCTTTAGAAGGTTTCGCTGTCAAATTATTCTCACGTAGAGTGGACAGTAAGTCATATAACCCTAAATAGTGATCTTCCCAGGTATCACTGAAGAGACAGATGTCATCTAAGTATGCGATGACATCCGAACGATGTGACAGAATTCGACGCATCATGCGAACGAAAGTGGCAGGGGCGTTCATGAGACCAAAAGGCATAACATTCCATTGAAATAGACCCCTAGGTGTAGAAAAAGCAGTAAGAGGTTTGGCATGCTCTGCTAAAGGCACTTGCCAATAACCTTTAGACAAGTCAAGTTTAGTGAAGAATCTAGAATTAGAAAGTCTAATCAGTAGATCTTCTAACAAAGGCATCGGTTCAGCATCGAACTTTGTGACCTGATTCAATTTGCGATAATCAACACAAATTCGTATGTTCTTATCCTTCTTCCGGACAATAACCATGGAAGAAGAATATGGTGAAGTCGATGGTTCAATTATATTTAATTGAATCATTTCATCCAATTCCTTTTCCACTTGCGACTGAAAGTGTATAGGAATAGGATAAGGCCTAACCCTAATTGGATTATTGTCGGTAAGAATTATGTCATGTTCTATGACATCTGTGTGTCCAGGAATGTCAGTGAGAACATCCTGAAATGTTTGTAACATCGACGAGACTTGTCGATGTTCGTCACCAGAAAGATTAGGAGAAACAGAAACGTTTTTCCAAGATTCCGTAGAATGTAATGGAACCACTGGAAGGGGAAGGTTAACATCAGAGAAGGTAGATTCCTCATCCTGTATGACAGACAGGGATGAATAATGACCGTGAGGTGCAGGAGCATCATCCGTTGCCTGGAAAATAGGCAGCAAATAGTCCGGACGTTCGTGAAATTCCGAAAGCATGTTTATGTGGAAAGTTTTATGCTTTCCATCAATATCGACCACATAGTCAACATCGGAAATCCGAGAGACTATTGCATACGGACCTTTCCATGCAATAAGAAGTCTATTTTCCCTACTGGGGAGTAGGACGAATGCTTTGTCACCTGGACAAAGTTGTCGTAGACATCTATTCTTGTTAGCAAACTGTCTTGCCTTCTCTTTAGCAATTTCTGATGAAGCAGTTGCTAGCTTACATGCCTCAATGATCTTTTGTCTAAGAGCAATGACATACTCATATGAGGATTGAGTTTCATCGCTAATATCATCGGCAGTGATGAGATCGTGTAATAAAGACATAGGGCCGCGTGGACGCGCGCCAAAGACAAGTTCGAAGGGAGAAAATCCTGTGTGTTCATTAGGGACTTCTCTATAGGCAAAGAGAGCCGCGGGTAAAACCCTGTCCCAATCTTGAGGATGATCTTCAGTTATCTTACCAAGCAAAGTCTTGAGCGTTCTATTCAGACGCTCAACTAACCCATTAGACATAGGATGGTAGATACTACTGAGAGATCGTTCAATATGTAAGGTAGACATTACCTGTGACATAGTGTCAGATATGAGTTGAGTGCCATGGTCTGACAATATTTCTCTGGGGAACCCCAAGCGAGAAAATATCAACCAAAGAGCATCTGCGATATCTGTAGTAGATATGCTCTTAAGAGGAATAGCCTCTGGCCAACGTGTGCACATATCGACACATGTAAGGATAAACTGATGTCCTCTGGCCGACTTGACCTTAAAAGGGCCAATAATATCTATGGCCATTTTCTGAAACGGCCGAATAGGAATGTCAGCAGCCTGGATAGGCGCAGCATGTCGTGGTCCTCTAGATTTGACCTCCTGACATACCTTGCATGATCGGCAGTAAATACGAATGTCCTTATTGACAAAAGGCCAAAAGAAAGCCGCAAGGACTCTCGACTTCGTACGGGAAAAACCCATATGTCCAGCACATTGCGAGTCATGAGCATGTTGTAATATTTGCACTCTCATGCTCTTGGGAACAAGAATTTGCGAATGTGCCGACGTAGTCGAATCTTGTACCATACGTACAAGTACGCCGTTTCTCATTGCAATCCAAGATTTTCTATTTGTATCCTGATTCGGATCACCTTTCTTCGCAAGAACGAAGAATTTTTTTTTAAAGAAGGATCTTCTTCTTGCAATTTTATGAAAGAGTCACGAGTGATTACTAAGTGACTATCTTGGCTATCAACTTCATTATCACTATTCAGTGAAGTTTCGGGTGTTTGTAGAGCTTGTGCTCTTGTCACTACTGCATTTGTAGCTTGCATGTTATTATCTTCCCAAGCAGCAATCTGCTGTGGGGTACACTCCCTAACTCCGTGAATACGACCAATAATAAGGTCCGCAATAGGATTAGGTAAGAGACAAGCATGCACATCTCCAGTAAAGAAAGGAGTGGCAATGCGAATTACAGCAGTAGGATATTTTTCTAGAGTGCCGCCAAATGTGACACATTTAATAACCCTTCCTGTAGCACAAGATGGATCTACAAGCGATTGTCTAACACCAATAGTGGTGCATCCGGAATCGAAAAGTAGTGAGACCGGAGTATCATTAACAAGACCCTTATGTAGAATTAAAGAACCCCCCCCGTCATGCGCAACAGCAGCAGGAAGAGCGGGAAGTGGGTGACCACAACTCAAAGTAGTTATGGTACCCGGTTCGAATAAAGTACTGCATTGGGGGCATTTGTTTGCTCTCTCAAAGTCAAAAGCAGAACCAGTGACAGCGTCAAAGTTTTTACTATCAACAACATGATTACAGGCTCCCTCAGTTTCCTGTTGTACAGCATTAGCCTGCTGATATCTCTTTTTTTTTTGTGTTGAGATCTACCCCGACTATTATTACCTCTGAAGTTATCAGAGTTATTATTATCTCTGCAGTTATTATTGTCTCTATTGTAATTGTTATCCTGGTTCGAATTCCAGTTTCCACGATTACTATCATGTTCACATTGATGCGAACATCTATTTGTTTGGTTCTGAGGTCTTCGGCAGGAATAACCTCTATTACCATATCCTCTTTTGAAATGCTTATAATTATTAGGGTGATAGTAACGAGTACTATCAGGTTGTCTCCAATTCTTCGAAGAAGAATCACCATGAAATTGATTTCCATGATTTTGACAGAAATTACCGCTAGTCTTTCTATCAAAATTTTGTTGGAATCTACGAGCAAAGTTTTGGCCATACGGAGCTGCCGAAGCAACTGGTAAACCTTCTTTCACCTTAGAGTTACCCATGGTTATGTGTGGGTGCGCAGTTACGTATTGGCAACAGAAATCTTCCATTTCCCTTATTGTTTTAGGTTTACGTTCATGAAGGAAAGCAAGGAAAGACTCATTGACAGACGACATGACTTTGTCTCTAAGTATTAAGTCCATAAGTCCTTCATAAGTTTTTTCCGTCTTAGATAGTTCAACCCATCGTGAGAAAGTAATGCGTATTCTTGCAATAAACTCGGAGAATTCAACTCCATTTTCAGGTAACATGTTTTTAAATTGTAGACGATAGCCGTCTTCGTTAAGCTGATATTTCTTTAACAAAGCGGCCCTGACAACCTCATAATTGTTCTTGTCAGGTTCATCCACCATATTTAATATACTTAGAGCTTTACCTGTCAGTATCCCTGATAACTGATAAACATATTTTGCTTTGTCTATGTTATGAGCTGTACATGCTTGTTCAAATCTGTCCAGATAGAACATTATGTCATCACTGGAAGGACTAAATGTTGGTAACTTAATCTTAAAAGTATCATTATTAGCCTTACCAGAAGATGAACCCTTGTTTGAATCATTACCATTACTCATGCTCGTCAATTTCAATTTTTCCAACTCTAAAGCTAAGACCTTTTCTTCATGTTCCATTTTTGCTTTCCTCTCATCAGACTCTCTCTGTAATCTTCTTTCCTCAGCCTGAGCCTCTTTTTGAAGTCTTTCATTTTCAGCTTCTTTTTTCAAGTCTTTTATTTTCAGCCTCTTTTTCAAGTCTTTTATTTTCAGCCTCTTTTTCAAGTCTTTTATTTTCAGCCTCTTTTTCAAGTCTTTTATTTTCAGCTTCTAGCTGTAGCTGGAGTTTTCTCTCCTCAGCTTCTAATTCCCTTTTTTGTTTTTCCATTTCCATTTGGAATCTTTTTTCATCCACCTGCATCTGCAGTTTCTTTTGTTCAGCTTCCATTGCTTTATCATATCGAGCAGTTGCAAATTCTTCTAACTTATCACCAGTCTTCCCAAGCAATTTACCCTGCTCAATAAAGTGCTCAAATGTAGACATGTTGTCTAACATATGAGTCCAAAACCTGAAATAATTAACTAATTTATTTCAAACCTAAGTGTAACAAGTCTTAATTAAGCACTTGTATATTCACATCACATTATATTATCCCAGTCTCTGTGGGAAACAAGTCTCCAATCAAAGAACTTGTATATGAAATATCAGCACTCAATTCTTGATCATAAGTGCACTTCTCATTCAATAGTGCACGACACTATTCATCATTCATTTATCATCAGTGTAGTAGTAACAGTGCATTAGCATAGCCCATTAACTAATTACTATAACTGTAAACAATGACTATGTAAACACATGCAGAATGTAAACATTGAAAATGTAAACAATGCAAACAATGTAAACAATAACAATGTAAACAATAACAAAGATCAGCAACAATACAAAAACGTTCGCAGAAATCAACTAAAAATAAAGCAGAAATTAATGAAATATCACAAAAAATGTGACGATATCTGCGCTATAATTAAACAAAATACATGACACCACAGTGTATAAACAAAAATGTTGTATGAAACTAAATTATAGACAAGAGTAGGCTAACAAATACAAACAAATCAAAACAAAACTAAAGAATGCGAAATAATAACGAAAACAATATTAAAACATGTCATCACAGCTAACATAAATAGCAACAGAAGTCGCTTAGCAAATTCCAGTATCGGAAATTTGCAAACCCTACAGAAAACGCTCACAATAGACGACCTCTATGACGTGGCATAATCTAACGGAGACACCACCCAACCGAGAACCCGCTGAAATATAAACATATAAATATACAAATAACATATAGACATATAACATATAGAATGAGATGATACACAGAAGACTCAGCAGAAGTATAAGGGCACAGTTTACATACAAACAGGCCACTTAACTTATAGGCTTCCAATCGTAGAACAGCAGAAAACGGATGTCAATCAACGTCCTAAAGAGCGAAGCTCCAACGATGATGGCACATCTGAACTGCTTCCACTGCTAACACGATGGTACAAGAGCTTCTGAAATACTGTGTGTTGAGTTGTTTCGGCACTTGACCTTCTAATCCAAAAGTAAGTTGATGGAAATCGGTACTTGGCCTTCTCCAGAAAACAACCCGTTTCAACCGGCACTTGACCTTCACAAAAACGACAGCACTGGAACCTTGACAGCAGCAACTTGCTTGACTTGCGTAAAAGATAACAGCAGTCCGAGTTATCCGGCAACATGTAACAACGCCGGGTACTGTCAAATTCTTGTTTCCGTCAAAAAGTTGAAATTTTGACTTTTACCGGGCAACGCCGAGTACTTTGAAAATTTTGAAGATGTTGACTGTATTGAAGAATGTTAATTTCTTGGAGGATGCTGATGAATTCTTGTTGAAAATGAAGTGGGTAAGGGACCCCGTGTTTGCTGGTACCAGAATCAAACCAGCTTATGGCCACCAAATGATGCGTGATGCCATATGATGATGGATGGTATCCGCATGTCTGGTTTTGTGTAGTGTGCAGATGTGTTCAGTCAAACAATGTTCATACAAAAATAACAGGGCAATCCACATAGGACGTCAGTAAACTCACGACGTATAAAGTCAATGATTCTTGTAACAGCCGTTGACGTTTTTCTTCATTATTTATTGTGGACGCCACAGTGACAAAATGGTTACGCGAATATGTAGGCACATCAAACAGTCATTATCACAGCAACATTCAATACAGCAATAGACGGTAGACAGCATTACAATGATGAGTCAGATGCATGTTATATTTCATAGTGCTGTAAATGTAGTCAGGTGAAAAACTCCATCCTTTTTTATAACAGCCAGGAGATAACCAGATGTATGAGATCAGTTCACTCTCCTTAGTCTGACTTCAGCAAGACAGACACGTCTGCCGAAGTATAAATAATGTCCTCAAAAATATCCTCTAGATAATAAAGGTTTTCCAAACCTAGTTCATTTAACAAAGTAGCAAGTAATGGTCCTTGGAACATGCATCAACCGATGCAGTACAATACAGCGACATGTGAGCTGCGAAAACATCTCGTGACGACGACTTTCGAAGACAGGCTATGAATCGAAATCGCTCACGACCCAAAATCGATAGAGTGAATGAAAAGTCAATTTACCTTGCTTTCAGGAAATACACAGAAATATCACGCCTCCCGACATGTGGGAAACACTAGAGGTATTATCTCGAATAAACGAAATATCCATTAAGAGGACTACACATCCCTGACAGAACAAAAAATAGCGGAGATCCCCTCTTCAACGAGGCATCTCTTTCGCCATTCAAATCGCTCACTCCACTAGTGGTGGGCGGAAACCGATCGACCAAAAAACAAGACCAGTCATGCGCAGTCCAGCGCAAAAAGACCACAGCTCAAAACTTAACTGCATTCAATACCAACGCGGGAAGACAAATGCTTACCGAGAAAAGTGACTATAAATTTCAAGCAGTTGTTGCCCTTGCGTTATAAAATAGATATTGTAATAAAACGATGTTGCGAGAATTTATCACGCAACAGCACCATTGCCTAGCCGAACAGTTCACGATATGCACAAGATTTGAATTTGAAAAGACCAAGTTTATTGAGTTCAATCCCCCAAAAACACGCAGCTCGCGTTTCCCTTCCCAATATTTTATGACGAAAGCCGGAAAAGTTGGCAGAAGAAAAAAAAAAACTTGTTACCTCGTCTTGAAAAAGGGAGAGACGGGAAAAAGGGGGGAGGGGGATTAAAATGAAAAAGAATCAAGGCTAACTTATGCGTTTGAAAATGAAACTAAAACTAAATTTGTGCAGAGAGGAGGGGGAAAAGTGAAACTTAGATAAGTTATTTCTTCATACATAAAGAGGGTAAATAAAATAAATGTTTTGAATTATAGCGATCATATTGTTTATTAAAATACCATATTATTCCTGTGGTAAAGTGGGATGTTATAAATATTTATAGGGGACTTAGTGTACTGACTGAGATCAGCTGTGAAGGTATCTATATCTAATAAGAGTAGTGTATTATAGATAACCTTACTTACTGCCACATATGTATACCTCAGTCAGAATTATTCTGGAATAGTGTGATGACTACGTTATATGTCTAGGGTATGTGTATGATGAAGTGTAAGTCATAACAACAACAGACAGATAAACAATTTAATTTATTCCACCACACTTGACAACACTGTGACACTCACATACATATAACACTCTAAGAGGATATCTTAAAGGAGTCACTGATAACTTTTCAAATAACAATATGTATTCAGTGCTGTCATGAATGTATATGTGTCCTGATTCAAATACAAAGGGAACCAGGAATCACAATCAATTTTAATTACAAGTTATATATATACAGAATTTATTAATATGATTCTTGTAGTGACATATATTATTAATGGTATCCTATGTGTGTCAGTTGTGTAGTGGTAATATGAGGTAATACTGGTTTTGTTTTGTTCAAGCTCTGTTGGTATTTGTCATCATGACTTCAATAGTTTGTTTCTATTGGAACTAGTATTGGAGATGTTCTCAGTTCCTGGTATTAAAACAATTAAATTCCCCTCTTAATCTTAGTTTACAATGTCATTTTAAGATGGGGGTACATAATGTTGAGCTCCATGGCCACACTCTCTTATCTTGCGTGATGACTGCAGTAAAAGACTCCTCTGCTCGATTACTTAAATGAGTTCTGGAGCCACCCCACTGGTTGCTATATGGACCAAGGAGTATGCTGTCCACCTCTGGCTTCAGCAAAGCTCTGACCAGGTGCTGCTCAATAACTTTAAGACCACGGTCCCTGAAACAAGAAGGTTGTACCTTCTACGTCAGAACTAATTTATACTCCATTTCTACACTGAGCACAATACATCACAAACATTGAGTTCAGAGCGTTAGGCCAACTGTCAGCTTCATCTGAAATACTTTATACCAGTATTTCCCTCCCTAATGGTTACTACGCCTCTGCAATTCCAGCATTATTTCTTTCTAGTTAATAATCTAGGTGTCAGTGTACTGTTTAGCCATTCCATGCAGTTTTACTTTCCTCCGACACCTTCTGTTCAGGCTGGAGCACTATAGGCTTTACATCATGTTCGCTACTGAACCACACATATATACAGACATAATTTATCAATTTACATTCAATTTTCATTTAAAATTATTGAATATTTCAAGCTTACCACAATTCATGGAAATAATAATAAACAGTTTCGTTGACTGGCAATGAATATAGCACAACTCCGATCTGCCGATGTCCCAGGCTTTATTTTATAAAAAATATACACTGGTGCTCAACGCACTGCTTCTTAGTAGGTTTATTACAAGATGTGGCAATGAACAGACGCTCTGAATTGAGTATATTCGCAGCTCTACCCAATCAAACCATGTCTACACATCTTTTCAAAAAAGTACCCCTTTCTCACGTTTCCCCTGACAACACAAGATAGTATTTATAGTCCGACCAATCGTGTTTAGTCTTTCATTTGTTGCGCTCCAATCAAATAGGAGTTAACATGGTAGGCTATTTCCGTAACGTAATGTTTCTTCAAACACGTTATAAAAAAAATGTTATGAGCAGAAATGATTTCATGCTGTCAGGCACCCCCACTATTTTATTTTGGCCATAACTTGGTAATTCCTAGACTATTTGCGTAACGTTTTACATATTCTTTGTCAGCAAACCCTAAGGAATCCAAATATCTCAATCTAAGGGAGCTAGGTGGCTGCGTTCAAAATGTGCATTTTCTACCACCTCCTGTTCACTTCAATCCCCATGTGGTGTCTGGGTACTGTCATGTTTTCAAACGTAAACCGGTATAATGTCATAATTCCCAATAAGCGTTTTTCAGGATTTTAAAACCTAACTCTGGTATGGGTAGTGAATTTTATCACTGTCGATTTGAAATAAAGTTAGTGCATGTGGCCTTACACGCGTGATGGCAGCAATTGTGTATCGCGCGACGCGTGTTTAGTGTTGCAGGTGTCCCTGCTTTCTGCCTCTCCCTTCTCTCTATCCTTTAGTCCATCTGTCTTTTAGTTACGCCGTGTATAAAATGGAATGAATGAAATATTAAATTTAGGTCATTGATCAGCTTGCGTATCTCAAGGTTTTTCCAAGAAATACAGTACACGTTTCATTGAAGAAAGCGGGTAATAATACAGTAGGCTTTTACTATCAACGTGAAAGCGTTACAATTTGCAGACGAAGTAGAAAACAAGGGGGATTTCGAGTACAGTCATTGTGACAGCACTGTTCTTTACCATTCTTCTTTCCTTTTATTAAATTTATTTGTTAGGCTTTGCATTTACGTTTTAATTTATATATGGGGATTAGAATAATTCACGACAATTCCCTATAATAAATTATCTTGCCTTATAGAAAAGTATGTTGTTCAGAATAAATATAGAGAAAAATTACATAGATGAAAACGATGAAGAAGAGTTAGATGAAAACTAGATAGGATGATAGAGGCCAAAGGGCAGTTTAAGAATCACTTTTAAAAATTGAAATCGACCCAATAATAACCGAGATATTGTAGAAAATAAAAATTGAGACAGACAGACAAACACACTGAGGAACTGCTCAATTTTGAAAGTCTTCGAAAGTTACATTTTAGGGGACGCGTTTTTGAACAGTCAAATTTGCTTGACTCGTTTGTTTGGTTAATGATAGTTTAGGAAGGGGAAATAAAACTAACGCTTTACCAGAATACGCGTCCACTTGAGAAAAATATTTCAACACAGTAGATTAAGATCAGACGCATAGCAGTTGTGACCAATGCCTTTGCGGTCTGGGCGACAGCGATCTGCACCTGTGCCATTGATTGCCAGTTAATCTTACAGTTGTGTGAAATATTTCATTGATAGCGGTAAGATAATTAATTTTATTGATATATTTTACTAATATGTAGAGGCAAACCCAGATAGGGGGGCCAAAAATTTGTGTTGTACGACATTGCCATGGGAAAAGAATTACGACATCCTAGCAAGCATGCCTAAGCAGACTTATTAAGAAACGAAATTAAATTGTGTTTGAATATTGCCATAAAAGAACCATTACGACTGTAAGTCCAGAAAGCCACTGGCAGTCTTCTGCAGTGTCACAGTGTTCAAATGACGCCTGAAAAACTACTTAGAATGATTGCACAAAAGAATTAACAGGGTACAAGAAGACAACTGTATACCTATCTGATTTTATGGAAGAAAATCAATGTTTAAAATGACAGGGGCGTTGCAGCCATATGGAAGAATAATGTAAACACAGTACGGAGTGAAGTCAAATAAAATAGGGGCTAGTGCAAATGTTTTGCGCACGAGACTGACCACAATTAATGATAGTTTTATTAGTTGTGGAATTATTATAGCTAGCATATAAAAGTAGGGGAACGTCCTTGTTTTTCGGGGTTATATTGCCTGTTACCAGTGGGTGGCAAGAAAACTGTTAAAGACAGAACTGGAGGACAGAGAAAGCCTCAGCAAAGCTGTATGCTGCATGTGATAGCCTGAATACAACTCTTATGCTGAATGTATATGATCTACTGTAATCTACCTCAGATAGAAACATCAGGTGAAGTCCCCTTACGTGGGCTCTGAACACTCATTCATTAAAAATTTGCACACTTGAACATTCATTATTGTGGGCATGATGACAAAAATAGTCCCTCCCACCATTGACTCTCACTTTTAGACAGTATTACATCAGTCTGTGTTCTACATCTACAGTGAAACTTTGTAGCGAAATCTGTGAGATAATTGCTAAATTCAGTAAGATTTTAATCCTTTAGTAATAATAAATAAACCCGACCGAATGTGTCTGACTATTTTCGTCTTCAACTCCAGTAGAGCGCTGCCTTTGGGGCAGTGGAAATGCTTAAAAAATGACCCGCCGTAAAATCTAACACGCTTTTTAGTTTCGGTTTCGAGACGTACAATTAACACTTTAACATCTTGCCCGATCTGCTGCACGAAACTGAGGCAAGACTTATAATTAACGATCTGCCAGAACTGTGCCGCCAAACTACTGTCTGAATTAACGTAATCTTTTAACTTTAACGCCTAAATTAGTAGTATCTCGGACATTTTTCAGTAGTAAGAACGAAAAGATAGTAATAATTAACGCCAACGCATGGCAAAAACCCCTCTTCGTTCTGCACGCGGGACTAATACAATACTATAACCTCTCTGCTGGACAAGCCAGCATACATAAACACACAGACAGTGTTCAATGCTCGCCGAGTAGTGTATTTCTGACGTAACACAACTAGTTGGTTTATTTGAATGGAAAAATTATAGAAAAGGAGGGGGAAAGATGGCGGACCTTTGTAAAAGTTGTAATTGACGATTGACAGTGACAAAACTGAAAATCTAAACCATAATGAAACTGACCATAAAAATCATATATTAGGATAGCTTAGTGTCTCCTGAGCAAAAATATGTTTTAAAATATATGGTAGTCCAATTATTAGCCAAGTTATTGAGATAATACTATATGTCTACGAACGCTAGGACGGACGGACTGTTGTTCTTGCTCGTTTATCCATAACGTTATTGGGGACGCAAGTTTAAAAAAGAGGCATTGGAGTAATTCAAATCCGATTGGGTGGTATAAGAGTATAGGAGTAAAGGGGGGAGGTAGGAAAAGGTTAACAAAAACTAAACATCTTTTTGTATTGGCATAACTAAGGCGGACTGACGAATGGGCTACGAGACACATAGTCTGTTTGGAATTTTGTTTTGTTTTACAAAAACTAAATTCAAAATTTGGTAGTCGCCTGATTTCATTGGCCAGCTCTAATAGATATTGGCCAAGGCTTAGAGGTCTCGTGGCCATTTGACAAGAAATTTTTATATCTACAAGTACGTTGAGAGCAGATGTGATAAATTGTAAAATTAAATACCAAATTCACAGTCTGGGCAGGGCAGAGCAAACTGAGGCCATTCTTTGCCAGTCAACGTTATTTGTGTCATATTTCTTTGAATCTGTGGTAAGAATGCTTTATGTATTAATATGCTTGATTAAAACTGCAAAAATTAGATACTGCTATTGGGAAAAGTGAAGGACATGCCGGGAGCAACCAGTATTGAGTCCTCACATTGAACTGTATTTGACTGTTGCATATTGTTATGATTTTGTATTAATATTATTGAATTAGAAGATGTTAGTAAGCCTCTGTGTTCCATGAACACTCTTCAACATGCCTAGAGCGTTTATAATTAAGAAAAGTAAAGAAAATCATCAAAAAGGAGATGTGGTTACTCCACGTTATTGTATTGAAGAAAACTATGGAAAAGTATAGTGGCGTATCTGCCATAGGGACCTGAGGTGTGAGTCATATAAATTAGGGGCTGGTGCACTTGCATGCACACGAGGCTGACCCCATACCATCATGTGTACATTAGTGATAAGAAATTGTGATCAGATGTGAAAAGGCCAGGGTGTCTTTTATTGCAGGATTTTTATTTCCTGTTACCATCCGGTGACAGGAAACCTGATGAGTGATTGTAAAGACAAAAGTCTCCTTTCAACAGTTTATGCTGTCAGCAGATAGCCTGAAGGAGCTTGTGGGTGCTGATCTATATATTCTCTGCAGCGACATACTGACTTGTTATCTTCATACCAAGAATCCCAGGTGATGTGTTAACATCTGGGACATCTGACACTTCATTCAAATAAAAATTGTTATTTCCAAGAATACACAGAATTATATTGGGCGTGATGAAACAACAGCTCCTCCTAACAAATGACTAACACTAGTAGCTATTAAAGTTTTAGTCTGTGAATAATATAGTGACATTATACTTATCGTACAAGAGTACAAACATTTTAGTTAATCAGTATATGTAAAATATATTTTCCTCATTTTCAAAGACCTGTCCAAAAGAGATGGCAGGACAGGCAGATTAAATTGTAAAAAGAAAAAACATTCAATTTTAAAGAAAACTTTAACCACAGTCTTATTCATTTTCTTATAGTGAGTTAAAGTGTATTGTGTTGATGTACCACCATTGTCATTTCACCCCTAGACACTAGGCACATCATACACCAGCCACTAGAACCAAAATACGGACCGTGTGAGATCTAGGGAGGTAGCGTTAGGTTCCCTGATAATACATCATCATCATCATCATCTTTTAGAGTCAGGGGCCTACATTTGCTTGACCTCACACGGTTGACACAGACACAGCTGTCTTTCTTGTTAGGTATAACATCTTAACCTCCCCAGCAAATTACACTTGCTACACACTTGTTTATTATCAAATTTTGGACAAAGATTCCTCCTTATTTATTTATTATATGTACATACAGTTATCTTCAGTTTTAACCATTCCTGCCCCAAAAGATTTGAGCGACAGGAAATTAAAATTGTAATATAATTATCTAAACTTAACAACAGCCTTACTTAATTCAATTTCATTGAGTTACAGTTGTGTTTGTTTTATGCACTTATCACTATACATACATTACCCTAGACACGTAGCCATAAAACACATAACAATCTCATAAAATATTTTCCAGAGTGAGATCTTAGAGAGGTAGCGGATAGGTAACCTGAGAATACATCATCATAAACAATTAGATTCAGGGACTTACATAGCTTGACCTCACTCTGAGTACACTTAGTTTGGTAACATCAATAACCTCTCCGGCACACTCGCCACACAGTTTATGGAAAATACTGAGGGCTTATGGAATTCCAAGCTGCATAGTGTCAATCATAAAAAGCCTTTACGCCAACTTTACGTGTAGCATTAGGCAGAGCAACCTAACCTTTGAGGTGAAGACAGCTGTACGACAGGGATGCCCCTTATCAACCACTCTATTTTTAATAGTCATAGACTGGGTGCTGTGCCAGACAACAGCGGGCAGTCCAAGAGGAATAAGATGGACTACATTTTCTACACTGGAAGATCTGGAATATGCAGATGACATTGCACTACTAGCACATTCACATCAACACATCCAGGAAAAAACGGATAGACTTAATAAGTATAGCCAGCAGGTGGGCTTGAACATCAATTTAAAGAAGTCAGAGGTCATGACGCTCAATGTGAGCAACCTTGAGCCCATATCAGTAAGAAATCAGCAACTAGAACAGACAGATACCTTCACATACCTAGGATGCATAGTAACACCAGACGGCGGATCAAGCAAAGACATCAACAACAGAATGAACAAAGCAAGAACAGCCTTTTTAGTATAAACAACATCTGGAAGTCCTGTCAGTACATCACAAGCACAAAATTAGGATTATATCAGAGCTGGGTGCTTTCTGTTCTTCTCTATGGCGCGGAGAGCTACAGAGAAGGAAATGTCAAAATTGTCCTCTTTTCACACAACATGTCTAAGAAAAATTCTCCTAATCTTTTGGCCGAATACCATCACCAACCAAGATCTGCTTACTCGGAGCAAGCAAGAGGACATGCACACCAACATAGCTGGCAGAAGCTGGAGCTGGGTTGGCCATGTCCTCAGAAGAGACCCCGATGCCATCACAAGAACAGCTATGTTATGGACCCCTGAAGGAAAACGAAAGAGAGGCCGACCAAAAACAACTTGGCGGAGGACTGTGGAGGCTGAGATGCGAGGTATGAACCAGAGTTGGGGCACTGTACGAAGGATGGCCACCGACCGCGCAATGTGGAATAAATTTGTTGTTGCCCTGCAAGACGCCACCAGGCGTGAAGGCTACTGACTGCTTTGAAGATCGGCGGCTAAGAATCAAAGAAGAAGAAGACTGCAATGTTGAAACGACAGGCATATTCTCGTGTACCCAACCTTAGCCGCTACTGATTAACACAAAAATCGCCAGCGTATTTGTCTAATTGCTGATAAAACCAGGGTGCGCGACAGATTAGAGATTACTTGTCTGAGTGACACGTTTTGGACAGACATGGATGACCTAATCGCTTCCTGTCCGACTTGTTATGACAAGATTACTTTAGATAGTAGTAAGATGTTATATCTTACATACGTTGCTGAGAGAGTTTACTGATGTGTTTGTGAGTTGGTACACAAGAGATCGGATATTTCATGCCATATATGGGAGATGTGACTTCTGTCTTACGTTCAAAATTGTTCCATGTCAGGGATATTTTGAAATCCCCCCCCCCCCCCCAACACGCATATGTTTGAAAATGATTGGAGCTTTTGAGTAGCTCCATAACAAACAGATGCGGGGGTGGAACAGGAATATAACCTGACACGCTTCAGTGTTAAGACACTGTGTGATTCACGCTTGCCAAGACACAACCAGACTTGTCACAAGTTAGAATTCAGAATTTCCATTTATCATGCCGGACTTTGTGGAACAATCTTAAAGGACTTACATAGCCCAGTAAACCCATTTTAATAAGGAATGCTGAGGAAATTGAAACACACGGAGTCATAGAGGGAATTATCTTATAAAAAAGTAACAACCCCAAGAACAGGCGTAAGAGGCGTAATCAAGTGCCTTAACTTAATTCATCTAAGCAAAAAGTCTGTGAGCTAGGATTGGCGTAAGTAGTCATTTTGCATTCTATATTTTTCATTACTAACATGTGAGCTAATATGTATATATTGCCATGTGAATATTAAAATGTGAAAATCGCTAGTGGATGTCCAAGTCATTTGAGGCTGTTAATCTCAGCGTATCGAATGATGATTTCATGAACCACCACTGCAAGGGCTGGTCACCGCTTTACTGCTAGTTTCTTACAGAGAACTAAAAGCATAGGTAGTCCCAAGTTCCATATGGAGCAGGGAGGGAAAGATTAAAGAAATGATGTACATTCTAATTATTATAATTACAGTTTCAAACGAGTGTAAATGTCTATGTAAACATATTCACTTTAAAATTAACGCAAGTTTCAAAGCTTTTCAATCAGTGTAAATGTAAAGGAAAACATATTCATTTTATATTGCGAACAATTTTCAAACAGTGGAGATGTAAATGTAAACATATTCTATCTGTACTATTAACCTTTTAATTTAAATTTAAAATTAAAATAAAGTTATTCAATTTAAATGTAAAGAAAGTTTTCGCTCGAGAGATTAAGTTTAATTCTTATGTACTACTCTTTACGATTTCCAACTGCCAAGGGATTTTTAACGTGTGCAACTTGCACACCGGTGCTCCTATTGTTCGCCCTTATCCGAGAAGGCTAGGAAACCGATCTCACTACCCAGAAGATCGGGCGGGGGGAGTATGACATCATTAGGAACCACTGGTTCTGAAAAATATTTCCATCAATTATATTCCCCGTGCTGGGAGCGAACCCGGTACTTTTAGAATTAGAGGCGGGCGCCGTACCTTTTAACCACTCCAACCCCTAAACCGGGTATCCCATGCAAAAGAAAAACAAATATATTGTGAGAGCAAGAAATATTACGGGGACAAATGGAAGTGAGGGGGTGGGGGCGAAAAAAGGAGAAGATAATGGACAGTTTAACATCGTGACATAGAAAATAGTCAACAATATTATTGATGAATAGCAATAGGGACAGGAAGTTGTGGCGCTATATAATCACCTACACCAGCTGGCGCGATACTTGCAGAAGAAGAAAAAGAATAAAAAAAAGAAAGTGTATCTTTTTTCAATTGTATTGACTTTAAAAATAAGGAAATTGTACACGACAAAGCTACACGTATAAACCATTAAGAAAATAAAATAACATTTGACAGTGCCTTCCAGCAGCAAACAAGTTATTGCCCGAGATTCAAGGGATGTCGCATTGCCAAAATTGCCAGTCTCAGGTCGACTGTGCATAGGCAAGCGCTACTTGTACTACGGCCAGGGGCAACGAGTGGGCCCCAGAAAGTAGTGGTTGGAAGGGAACTTTCATATGTAAATAATAGTTAGTACCCGTTCTGTCCAAAGAGCATTTTCATTTGATAAATCGAGTAGATGATGTTACAAATTTGTCGATTAGTTTAAACATTAATTTTAAATACCTTTTAAAATAATAGTAATTATTAAGTTAAGTAGTGTACATTTGTTTAAACACAGATTTGCAGTTTATCGAGTATGGTGGTTGAACCTGTTATGTAATGAGAGCCCCACTTAATTTGTCCCCAGGCATCTTAAGTTGTAGTTGCAGCACTGGCTATAACTGTGAGCAATTGTGACAGAACTGGGCTGGATCAAGTTGGGAATTAGTCCTGTAAAGCGCGTGTTAATTAAATGCATATTTTATGCACGCGCATCTCTGATACGGTGCCAATCACGTTCCTGGAGCATACATTGTTGACGTAGAAACGAATGGCTAAATTTAAACCTGACCGCATTTAATATTGTTATTTCCCGTTTGCCTCCGGGAAATCTCTTAAATCGTGACTATTTACATCAGTGGTTCCCAAGTGGGCGATACCGCCCACTTTGGGGCGTTGATGAATCCAAGAGCGATAAGGGAAAATTCGGCGGCATGGGGGCGTTCAGTAGTAAAGGGTTGGTGTAGGATTAGACTAAATTCAACAATGTTACTCAATATAACATTTACATGTGAAAGCCTTTTGATTACACCGGGCCCTTGCGTGAGCGGTGAAAAAATAGAATGTAGCCTGAACAAACCCGAATCCACAGCCCCTTCATAACTTAGCTCGTCCCAGTTTCTCATACACCTTATAGCAGAGATTCCCAGCATCAGTGAGGTGAGGACGAAATAGGAAAGGTAGATGGTGGAGTAGTTGTATTACTAGGATCATTAGCAAGGCATAGCTTCGTATATATTTGCCATCCTGAGCTCCAATAACTATCGCTGATCATAAATTGTAACCGTAATCATCTGCTAAAAAGCGGATGTGAAGGATAATGAAGCCCTTGTTGCCCACTCGGTCAACCCCGGAGAAAGAGAAATTAACAACAAAAAAGGTGTGGTCAGCTCTTACTTACTTACTTACTTACTTACTTAGTCGTTCCCCTTCTACCGTGAGGTGTACAGGTTTGGAAGAGAGAGCGCCAGACTATCCTATCGGTTGTCTTCCTTCTGGCCTGGTTCCATTCTAGTCCTCGGTCCTTCAAAGATTGTCTAATGTTGTCCTCCCAGCGGACTCTGGGTCGTCCAGGGGTTCTGGATCCCTGGCTCTTTGTTTCTCATGCTTGTCGTGGTAGCCGATTTTCTCCCATTCTGCAGGCATGCCCAAACCATCTTAGTTGGTGTGGTCAGCTCACTAAGATTTAATCAGCATCTTTTGGAAGTTGACAACCAGTGCTAAATAGTGTTTACCAGTTTAATATCGGTGAGTGTCCAGCAGCAAGGGGTGCCCGTGTGTACTGTTTACTGGAAGCTGACGAAATTAGATATCTGCAGGTGTTTCTAAAAGGACCAACTTGCTTTGTTGCAAATTTGATTGTATCAGTATTTAGGGGAGCTATTGATAACATGGTATCCGTGACACATTAATAAACAAGAGGAAAGTTTCAACACCGCCATGTGTATAATCAACAGTTCTATTTATAGTTTTTTATGGAAAATTGAGGGGGCGCCGGGAATGTGTTCTGGTAGTCATGGGGACGGTGATAAAAACAAGTTTGGGAAACACTGATTTACATTAATTGAAAATGCGAAATGATACCATGATCAGGTATCGGCAATCAAAATTATTGTCTGAAATTAGAGGCACAATCTATACTAATTATAACCCATTAGAGGTCGAATGTAATATGTTTCTTCATAACCAACAACAACGTCTTGGTTTGTAGCCAAAGCTCCCTCTCTCTCTCTCTCCTGGTTTGAACCAAAGTCTCGTGGTTTCGGAATAAGGAAGTGGAGAAATATGACAAAAAGAGGGCCTCTAAAGAATTTTACTGTAAACTTCTCTCATAATGTTTCAGAACTGAAGAATGCGCTGACAAAGCAAAGTTTCCCACCGCCGAAAAATGTGCACTTTCTGTTATGGAGTTTAATATTCACCATCTCGAGGGGAAAGGGGTTTCTCTACATTAAACGGAGTAAATCCCCTCAGCAATCAACAGACTGGACGTACTAAAAGCAGCACAACAACCACAGTGGAAAAAAGGGAAATACTAAAGCTCAGAAAGTGTTCCTCACATACTTATCCGTCAGTCACAACTTCGCTAAGGAACCATAAAAACAAAGAATTAGACAGCCACTCAGACGTACTAATGAAAGTACAGTGCTTTTATGTCCACTGCATGATACAGGAACTGAAACTGCAGATAGAATAGCAATGAAGAAGTATATACAATTCAGGCTAAGGACATGACATCACCCGACGAGATAAAAGCAATAATCAAAAAACAGCCTCAAAGATAAAAGGTGCAGAGAACATTCGGATCCAGATAAAATAAAAGCGTATTACTCTTTGCCACAATCTTTTTTCAGGCTGCGAACCTACTATTGCAGACTCAAATCACCATCAAGTAAGTACCGTGCCTAGTGGCGTAGGAGATCATGTCTCTTCGCAACCTCTTGTCTCCAGTACAATTTATCAGTTCTATTGTTGCCATGTTGAGATTCTTCCATGCCACACTGTCAAACTGTCCAGTATTTGCTCTCATTGTCTTCTTCTGTCTCTTTTTACAGGCTTTCCTTTAACTCGCAACGTATGACACCCTGTTGTCACCTTCAAATCTTGCTATCAATTTTTCAATCACTTCCAGATGCGCAATAGCTCTGAAAATTGGCACAATTGTGTATTCCCCATGACAATACAATAATCATTCGTAAAAATAATAAAATTAATAAAATTGAAATTAATATTAATTTTTTTCAATAAAAAACATCACAAACATGGGCGATAACTGTAAATAATCTAGGTGTATTCTGTCCAACAAGAATGTCTCTCTTGAAACTTCACATTCACATTGCTGATCATCGTACTAATTCAATCTTAATGAAATCCACCTCCTATGCTGTGGACTCGTTTATCGCAAACTGATAATGTCATTAGCGGATCGATTACATTTGACTTAAATTTAAAAACAACAAAAATTTATTTAAAAATATCTTAAGCACAGGCTTTTAATGCACTAAAAACCCAAAAATAAATTTTCAAGGAGTTTACAGCTTGCAGTAAAAATGTAACATCCAATTGACAAAAAACATAGGGCGCTTAAGCGCTCATCATATATTTTATCCATTGGTGTATAAAGCAGAAGTTAATTTCATATAGAATCAGCGCCCCAGGCTTTTTGTCAATTTGATGTTACGTTTTTGTTGTAAGCTATAAACTCCTTGAAAAATTATTTTTGGGTTTTTAGTGCATTAAAAGCCTGTGTTTAAAATACATTTTTTAAATTTTTTCCTTCAACCTTACCTGTTGTTACGATATATTCCAGCCAGAGGCGTGCTGGGGGGGGGGGGGTGTCCGCCTCGGGTGACAGCCAGGATGGAGGTGCCATCAGACACTATTAAGATAGTATTTACTGTTAAAAATGTACTTACGCGTGTGTTTCTTTATAGGGGCAGTGGGTGTCGAAGGTAGGACCGCCCCCGGGGGTCAAGTACTTTAGGGACGCCTCTGATTCCAGCTTTCCTCTTCTCATAACATGCTCAAAAAAAGTGAATTGCTTCTTTCTAACTTGTGAAATAAGTTTCCTTTGTGTATTGGCCTTTTTCAGGACATCCTCGTTATTCTATTTGGCTGTCCAATGTATTTTTAACATTCTTCTGTAAAACCACATCACTGTGGCCTCTAGTGCTTTCCCTACTTGTTTACTAACTGTCCATAACTCACTCCCATACGTCAGGATTTGTTCTATATAACATTGAAGAACTCTGTTCCTTACTTCCATTGACAAAGAACCGTTGCATCAAATACACTTCATGTTATAGAATACTGTTTTTGCCTGAGCTATTCTGCTGTCACTTCTGAGATGCATCTTCCATTCGTTGTTATTAATGTGCCCAGGTATTTGAATCTATTGACCTGTTTTAAAACTGTTCATTTACTTTGATAGTAGAAGACTCAAATACATATGTTAAACAAATATAAAATCAGACAGGTAGACATGCGCCCATGTGGGGTAGACAGACAAATAGTGGAACATGTCTTGCAAGAATGCCGATGAGAGGAACAGTTCGATAGTAATAAAAAGAGTAAAGGTAGCCTCCCCCTCCCCCATAGCAGATACTGCCGTAGGGGAGCGTAGTGTTAGAGACTTCACCATACTAGGTCCAGCATCGAGAAGTGGGGTGACCAGTTACCTTCCTCGCTTCCTTTTCCTTCTTTAACTCATGAGCAAAGTTAGGTACCCAGTTACAGCTGGGTAGACTGGAGCGTGTCGGTACCGTGATTCGCACCCGGTACCCGGAACCGAGAGACCTGTGCTCTAACCACTCTGTTAATCGGACGCGCTTGACAGTAATACAGTTGAGGAAAAAGCTGCATGGCGCCGAAAATAGCTTGAGACACACCGCCAATTTCATGAGAATAAAAACATGCTGGCATATGAGAGCGAACAAAGAAGAAGAAAAAAAAAAAATTAGTGGCATTGATCTGCTCTTCTCGGTCTGATAAGACAGTGGGAGGGTGTGTGAAATATCAGTTGCAATCTCTACGTCTGACTGATGATTAACGGCCATCTTCACATCGAAGATCGGCTGCAGTAAATCTTCAATGTCTCCTGTCTTCCTCTTACGTTTGACTTCAACTTTTCCTACCATTATGTCTGGTTGTCAGTAAGGTCAAGTGTCTTTTTATTTGCATATTTTATTTGAATGAGATGCTACTATATCTTACTGGTAATTGAACACATTATCTGAAATTTTAGACACTATATCAGGTGCGTACTGACATCGTTCTGTGACCCAGGGTAAAATAGGTAACTGGTCCCTGATTACGAATTCCACACGGACAGGTTAGGGAACGTGAACCCCTCTACTGTGCCCCAAATTGTCCAACGCCCAGTCCGCTCCTTCACTTTATACCCTAATTATAATCCACCAGAAGTTGAACGGGATATTTTCATTAGAACTAAATTTAACCCTTTCAGCGCCGATAAATAGGTGAGTTCGGGCCAAGCAAAAATAGCTACCCAAGTTTAATAGTGGTCCTTACCTAATACATTTTTATGATTTTCATGTACAAAAATACTTTTGTTGTTATATATGAAAATGAAGGTAAATATAAAATGATTGGACAGGCGATGTGATGCCACTTGTATGTATCGGCAGTTATTCATATTATTTGGAATTGAAAACAATATATTTCCTAATTATAACCCATCAGAGGTTGAACGGGATATTTCTCATCAAATTTTTTTTAAAAAAAAGGTAAATAAATGACATTTGACATTAGACTGATTATCAGTATTATAAAGAAATTAAAACCTAACAGCCGATATATCAGTTTTTCGCCGTAACAGAGCAATCATCAGAGCCATTTTAACATTTACTGGGAATTAAAGAGTTAAAAATCTACAATATGCAGTAATGAAGATCACAAATAAATATATAAATAAGTATATTGACATATACTTATTTAATTCATGAAGATTACATATAGCTTTTGTTGACTCTCATTTTTAATTTGTGAGTTATTGATTTGGATGTTAGTATCTGTCTCATATTGTTGGATGTAGCTTTGGCCATACCTACTCTCTTTGCTTGAAATATGTTTGACTTCTGCCGGGTCTGACAACTTCTAAACACCCTGCTTTGGAAAAATCTCGATTAATACCGCATTTCCGCTGTAATCGTCTGCCATGTTAGTAGCCAACAAATGATTAGTGCGACACCCTTAGTCAATAAAACTCTTCATTCGGTACAGTGTGTTATTTTAAGCTGTTAAATGACAGTCATTTTTATGAAAAATAACTGCAAAAACGATATATTAAATGTTATCACAGAAAGAATGATTTGACGTTAATCTAGTTCATAATTGAAATTCACTTGTGAAGTTCAAGTTGTGATTAGGCTACCTGCGCAGAGGTACCCGTGCTCATTTTTGGTAAGTTTGTTCATTTAATTAGGCCCTATGTCTAGCTGAAGTAAAATGCACATTAAAATTGTGTGAAGCGGTATGTTTTAACATTTACCATAAACTGAATACTTATTGCAATATTCATCTCCCACATGCATATTGTAGCTCCCAAAAATATGTTAGCCTACTACTTCCACAAAAAAGGGCCCAGACAGCTGATTTGTTTAGAATAATTAGACGGTTTCTTTTTGCGTCGCTTTCTGAAAATTATGTTTTTTAATGTAAATGTATTAGTATAACGGTTGAAATGGAGCACAGTGGGCCGTCTTCTTTAATGTCATCCCAGTAAGTCGCCAACGTCGTTACTTTTAGGATACCTAGGCCCTTAGGCCTACCCATTTTTTTACAACGTCTCTGAATTTTTTTTTAAGGACCTATCGAAGACTGCTTCATTTCAACCTAGTATAACTATACATAATGCAAATTCATATAAATACATCTGTATAAATGGGTGTTTGCGTAGAATGAAATGATATTGAAATTACATTAGGCTACAAGATTACCAATGTGGAACTGATTAGCCTACAAGAACCATACAGGTACCAGTGGGGCACGAAATGAGAAGATGCTGGCAATGGATATGACACATGTTGAGAAAAGCTGTTCGTAGCATTACAAGGCTGGGCTTTGGCCTGGAGCGTGGACTATCAGGTGTTTGTGTAGAGCAGTGTTTCCCAAACTTTTGTGGTCACCGCCCCCTTGGCTCCCAGGGCATGTCCCCAGCGCCCCACTGCATTTCCCCACATTACATAAAAAAATGTAAAGAGTGAAAAATAAGAGCAACTGTTAATACAGTAACAACTAATTGCTCAATTTATCACATTCTAATATAAAGCTACAGCTACGCTTATTTATTAACTTAATGTAAAAAGAAAAACTTAATTACTTAATGCTGTAAAACAAACAGCAGTATGCGAAAGTAAATTAGTAACAAACTTACTTCATTTTTAACTTCAGTGAGATGGATGTGCCTGGTGTAGTGATATCAGCTTCTCAACATCAGGCTGAAAGTTACTTAGAAGGAGTCTCAGATCCCCACGTTCAGTAATCTGCAGTCTGTTTCTCTGCTTCGAAAGAAGTTGGGCAACCGCGCTGAAACCACGCTCTACTAAATACGATGTTGGAAAGGCAATACAGAATATCTTAACCTTTCCCCCACACTGCAGGATAGCGTTCAGAGATTTCTTTCTGCAACCAAAAGTCTTGATATGATTTCTTAAACACTGGCTTAAGCTCAACGTCATTTTGTAGCGGTATCAGTTCCTCTTCCACCCTTCCTAGTTCCTCACTGCACACGTCCAGGAATGGATTTATTATCCAGTCTGGAATCGTGATCAAAAGAAGATCCTGAAACCTGATCCTGATATGTCTTTATGCAGCATATCTAGATGTGCACAATATACTTGAAGATTATCCTCTGGTATTTTGTCTTTCTCTTCCAACTCCAAGAGGCTGGGAAATGGGATTAACTCACGGCGGCCAATATTACGTTTGAATAGCGTTAATTTGGCAAGAAACGTGGAGACAACAGATTTGACTTTTATAAGATTAATATCATTTCCTTGCAGTTGTAGATTTATTTCGTTAAACTTTGTGAATAAATCTGACAAATATGCAATGTCATGCCTGATATTCGTTAGATCTGTACGGAGCGAAGCATGCGAGTCTTTGAAGAATACTACCACAGTTTCAAAAAGAGCATAAAATCGTCTCAGACAATTTCCTTTTGAGAGCCACCTAACTTCTGTGTGCATCAGCAAACGTTCAAACTGTTCATCATTCTCAATACAAAGCTCTCGAAATAGTCGAGAATTGAGAGCATGGGACTTAATTTTGTTAATCACTGTGATACCAATATTTAATGATTTGTGAAGCCGATCACTTAGATTTTTTGCAACAAGATGTTGTCTGTGAATTACACAGTGTATTGTAAATATACCAGGTACAGCTTCTTTTAAGAAAGCGATAAACCTGCGGTAACAACCTATCATTGATGGTGCCCCATCTGTTGCACAAGCAAGAATGTTAGTAAGCGGAATGTCCATCTCTTTGAAAAATTTCTCTACTACGCGAAATATTGACTGTCCTTTTGTATCAGTTACTAGTTGCTTAGCAAATAACAACTCTTGAACCAAGATTTTATCTTTTACGAAGCGAACATAGGCAAGAATCAAAGATTCGTTGCTAGGCAAAGTTGACTTATCCAACTGCAATGCAAATTCTGTTGTCCTAAGTATGTTGCACAATGTATTTTCAACATTCTCAGCCATTTCATCTATTCTTCTTTGAACAAAGGTATTGCTGAGCGGAATTGCTTTAATTATTTGTTCAGGTGACTTATGCATAACTGTACTCACAAACTCCCTTATAGCTGGCAAAATCAAATTTTCTGCGATTATATGAGACTTTCCAGATTTAGCTATCAGCAATGAAATTTTGAATGAAGCTCGCAAACCATCATAGCCTTGTTGTGAAGTGTTGACAAACATGTCACGGACTGTTTTACGTTTCTGAATGTTTTCACATAGTGACTGAAAATATGTCAAACTTTTATCTGTTTTATCTGGGTGAATTTTTTTCAAATGTTCAAGTAGTCTGGACGGTTTCATTGCCTCATTTGAAAAGGCCCTCTCACATAATAGACACATTGGCAGTTGTTGGTTATTTATTGCTGGAATAAATCCATATTTCAGATATTCCACGCTGTATTGTCTGCACTTCTTTTTGATTTGTTCTGCTTTTGCCATATTTGTTCTGAATTCTGGAACAAAAAATTGATTTTACAATGTTGCAGATAGAAAAATGTTCGTCAAGTAAACAACAAAAGCTGATTTAAAGTTGGCTTTACAAAAATGTTGACACAGATGTTCTTACCAGTTTACTCTTCTATTTTATAAAGTTTCTTAACCATAGCCATAAATAAATTAGAAACATACAACAATCAGAAAAAAAACACAATTAACAACAGCTACACCAACACTAGGAATAAGATGGACTACATTTTCTACATTGGAAGATCTGGAATATGCAGATGACATTGCACTGCTAGCACATTCACATCAACACATCCAGGAAAAAACGGATAGACTTAATAAGTATAGCCAGCAGGTGGGCTTGAACATCAACCTAAAGAAGACAGAGGTCATGACGCTCAATGTGAGCAACCCTGAGCCCATATCAGTAAGGAATCAGCAACTGGAACAGACAGATGCCTTCACATACCTAGGATGCATAGTAACACCAGACGGCGGAGCAAGCAAAGACATCAACAACAGAATGAACAAAGCAAGAACAGCCTTTTTTAGTCTTCTTCTTCTTCTTCTGCGTTCGGTTTGTAGTCATGCTAAATCTGCAGGCCTGTCGCCAGGACGAAGTCCACAGTCTTTTCCAGGTCGGCGCGGCAGCCCCATAGCTTCTGCTGGAGCTCATCACCTTTTGGCAAGGTCGCACGTCGCAATTTATCATGGGTTGGACAGTTCTGGAGAATGTGTTCTGGAGTCTGGATATCAGCTCCACATGGGCATTCATTCGTGTGGGATATCTTGAGGCGATAGAGATGTCCAAGTAATCTGCAGTGACCAGTTCTCAGGCTGAAAATTGTCGTCTGTTGGTGTCTGTTTAGGTGGTGGATTGGGTCATCTCTGCTGTATATATCCCCTTCCTCCTTCCACTGATTTTTGTACTTGTTGTGGATGATGGTTTTTGCTTCCCGATAGGGCAATGGGTGGCTGTATTGTTCCATTTTACTGCCACTTCTTGATAGAGCATCTGCTTTCTCATTACCAGCGATTCCACAATGGGCAGGTAACCACTGAAGGGCAATGGTTGATGACCTTTGGATGATGTTAAGCTCAGATCTGATCTCATTCATCATGTTATCATTTCTGGTGTTTTGTATTGATTCCAGTAATGACCTGCAGTCAGTGAAGATTACTATCTTAGCTTTGTGGCTGCTGTTCAGGTCTGGTGAGGATCTTCAGGGCTTGCAGTAGTGCCATAGCTTCTGCCCTAAAATTGGAGGAGATCTTTCCAGTTGGGAAGGCCTTTCGGATGATCTTTCCATTTAGGAATCTTATAAAAATGCCTCCTCCACCGTTCTTTACTGCCCCCTCAGCAGATCCATCTGTGTATACATGTGTCCACTCCTTCGGGTTGTACTTTTCTTCAATCATTTCTTGAGCCAAAGTTTTTAGTTGTTGAGGGGTCAGGTGGCCTTTCTTTTTTATTTCAGGGACTTCTGTGATGATAGATATATTTCCATGGCAGTCGTCTGGCTCCTCGTAATCAATTAACATTTCAGTCTCAGTAGATCGATTTGGGAGGAGGTCTTCATGGCATCGATGCAGATGTTTGGAGATGTTTAGGAAGCTGGTTCTTTTCAGCCTGTTCTTTGTCACACTATGGAGTTTGGCATGCATTGGATGACTTGGCATTCGTAGAAGCTTCTCACTGTGAGTGAATACCTTTTCCTCACGTCTGTCATCAAGAGAGCGGATGTTGGTGTATCGCTCCATTGCCTGGATTGGAGAAGTCTTCATCCCTCCAGTGATTAGTCTAAGGCCTGAATTTTGCACTTTCCCTAGACATTCTGTGTTTGTTTTAGATGCTGTGGCCCAGGCTGACATGCCATATTCAAGTACAGGTCTGACTGTGCCTGTATAGACTTTTTTAAGTATGTTGGTATTTGCCCCCCAACTTGTGCCAGCCAGTTTCTTCATAATAGAGAGTTTTCTTATTGCTCTCTGTTCTACTGCTTTTATGTGCGGCTTCCAGGTGAGTCTCTTATCCAACTTGACTCCTAGGTATGTTGGGTTTTCCTCGATTGGAAGTTCACTTCCATTTAGCTGCAGTTTGATCGTTTCTCGGCGATTTGACAGAGAGAAGCAGGTTGCTACTGTCTTGGAGAGGTTTATCTGTACTCCCCAATCTGATGCCCATTTACCGATGGTATTTAGCGCTGCTTGCATCCTGAACTTCGCAGTAGGCAAATGTTCAGCAGCACACCAGGCAGCAAAATCGTCAGCATGAAGAGCCCTGGAGATATGCCCGGACAGTTTCTCTGCAATATCATTTATATATATGATAAAAAGTGTGGGGGAGATAACTCCTCCTTGTGGCACACCCTGTTGTAGAGTGACGCGATGGCTCAGTTTCCCATCAAGTTTTACTCTTGCTGTGCGGTATCGAAGAAAGTCCCGTATCCAGTTGAACATTCTCCCTTCAATTTTGCTGTTGAGCATCTTAAGGAGGAGTCTTTCTTTCCATACCTTATCAAAGGCTTTTGTCAAGTCTACAAAAACCGCCAGTACTTTCTTTTTCTCCTGAAAGGCATTTTCTACTTCCTGGGCTAGATATACTAGTTGGTCTTCGGTGCTGCGATTTTTCCTAAATGCTGACTGTGTGTTATCAAGCAGATGGTTTTTTTTCCAGATGTTTCAGTAATCTTGAGTTCACCATTCTTTCCATTACCTTACCCAGACAGCTCAGTAGGCTAACTGGTCGGTAGCTGGACTTGCTTGTTTTCTCCTTTTGTTTCTTTCTGATGGGAACAATGATTGCTTCTCGCCATTGATCTGGAAATTTTCCAGTACTCCATGACTGATTGAAGATTAGGAGGAGCTTGTGCCTGGCTACAGGTCCAAGGTTCTTGATCATATCATTTGTGATGCCATCTTTTCCTGGAGCTTTTCTGTTCTTTAGTTTTGTTATGGCAGCACTGAGTTCTCTCATAGTAAGGGGTGACTTCATGCAGATATCTGGGTTTTGGTGCTTCAGTTTTTCTTTTACTTCCTTACGTACTTCTTGGATCCGTGCATGTGAAAGTGATGTGGTGCTTTCTTCCTTGTAGAAATCTGCCAGGATGTTTGCTGCCATCTTTCCTGTGTGGTATTTTTCATTTTCCTTGATGACAGTCTTACAGTAGCTGGTTGTTGTTTCTTCATTTAGCACTCTTGTCAGATTCCAAAGCTTGCTTGAGTCCTTTTCCATGTTGAGACTGCTGGTCTTCTGGTGCCAGCTCCTTTAGATTTCAGCTTTCTTTTGTTCATTGAAAGCTTGTTTTATGCTGTTGTGCCTCTGTGTGTTCTCTAATGTGGGAATTTGGTCCATCTTTTCCCGTGCTTTACTGAATTCCCTATGGCGTTTTCACAGGTTGTCACTCCAGTATCCTGCACTTCTTATCTCAGATATCTGTAATGTGACTGGTACATGGTCACTTCCCCCCCAGTTGAGTATTTACTGTTCTGGTGGTGAGTCGATGTATGTCATCTGTAGCCATAGCAAGATCTGGTGTGCTCGTTGTTTTCCATATTCTGGAATAGAAGGTGGGCTTATCCTCTGGTTGGTTTATTAGAATTAGTTTATTCTCTACCATCCAATCTTCCACCTCTCCTCCTCTTGGATCTGTTGCGTCATAGCCCCAGCTGGGTGAGTGGCTATTGAAGTTACCCATAATGAGGTGTCTCGATGTTGCAAGCTTCACTTTGTGTAGCTCCAGAGTTGTGGTTGGAGGGCTGTAGCAGTTTGTGATCATTAAGTCTCCACTGGGCAGCAGTAGTTGGACTGTTATGTATTCAAGTTCGTCCTCACCAGATCTGTGTGTCTCTTCTGCTGGGATTGAGGTTTTAATCAGTGTGAGGATTCCTCCCTTAGTTCTTTTTGCCCTGTCTTGGCGGAAGGATTGGTATCCACGTACAAAGAATCGTTGGGTATCTTTTAGGTGAGTTTCTTGGATGCAGATTATATCAATGTTATTTTCCCTGAGGAATTCTTGTAACTCCGGTTTCTTGTTCCTCACTCCTTCTGCATTCCATTGAGCCACTGTAAGATAGTGGGTTGGTTGGTCAGTTGCTCTACTTTGCCTTCCCCCGACCATTTGGTTGGCAAAGGCACCGGTTGCTTGGGTGGGCCCTTTCGAGGCTAGGGGCCCGGCACCGCTCCTCCCCGGTTGTAGCTGATAGGAGCGACGCCATGATGTAAGTCGAGATTGTCGCATGACTCCATACCGCAAAAGCGTGTGTGTCCTAATTTTTCCCGGTGTCTGCGCCGTAGCTAACACACTCCGTCTTCGGCAGGCCGGGTTGTGTTTGTTGTTCAGGGTTGTCTCCCATAGCCTTTCCATCTCCCGGTGGTAGCTGCAAGGCAGCAGATTGGTTTGTTTACCGAGGTTTACCTTCCCCGTGGCTAGAGCTTATAGCGGCTCTTACTCGCTTGATGCACCCGTCATAGGACATATGGGGGATTTCAGTGGGGGTATCAGTGCCACCTGTTACCCCTCCCCGTCCTGCTGGGAGGACATCGCCGTTTGGTCCGCGACTGCTTATTCGTCCAGCAACGCTGACTTAATTCGCAGCTGACACACCATATCTGGAGGTCGTTCCACTATCCGCCACCCGTGGACGCGCCTGGTTGGGGTCGGTCGCCCCTTTGCCAGGCTTTTTTAGTCTAAACATTTGGAAGTCCTCTCAGTACAGCACAAGCACAAAATTAGGATTATATCAGAGCTGTGTGCTTTCTGTGCTTCTCTATGGCGCGGAGAGCTGGAGAGTTACAGAGAAGGAAATGTCGAAATTGTCCTCTTTTCACACAACATGCCTTAGAAAAATTCTCTGAATCTTTTGGCTGAATATCTTCACCAACCAAGATCTGCTTACTCGGAGCAAGCAAGAGGACATGCACACCATCATAGCTGGCAGACGCTGGAGCTGGGTTGGCCATGTCCTCAGAAGAGACCCCGATGCCATCACAAGAACAGCTATGCTATGGACCCCTAAAGGAAAACGAAAGAAAGGCCGACCAAAAACAACTTGGCGGAGGACTGTGGAGGCTGAGATGCAAAGAATGAACCAGAGTTGGGGCACTGTACGTGTCGTGAATTATTCTAATCCCCATATATAAATTAAAACGTAAATGCAAAGCCTAACAAATAAATTTAATAAAAGGAAAGAAGAATGGTAAAGAACAGTGCTGTCACAATGACTGTACTCGAAATCCCCCTTGTTTTCTACTTCGTCGACAAATTGTAACGCTTTCACGTTGATAGTAAAAGCCTACTGTGTCGCTGCATGCTTTCTTCAATGAAACGTGTACTGTATTTCTTGGAAAAACCTTGAGATACGCAAGCTGATCAATGACCTAAATTTAATATTTCATTCATTCCATTTTATACACGGTGTAACTAAAAGACAGATGGACTAAAGGATAGAGAGAAGGGAGAGGCAGAAAGCAAGGACACGTGCAACACTAAACACGCGTCGCGCGATACACAATTGCTGCCATCACGCGTGTAAGGCCACATGCACTAACTTTATTTCAAATCGACAGTGATAAAATTCACTACCCATACCAGAGTTAGGTTTTAAAATCCTGAAAAACGCTTATTAGGAAAGATGACATTAGATGGGTTTACGTTTGAAAACATGACAGTACCCAGACACCACATGGGGATTGAAGTGAACAGGAGGTGGTAGAAAATGCACATTTTGAACGCAGCCACCTAGCTCCCTTAAATTGAGATATTTGGATTCCTTAGGGTTTGCTGACAAAGAATATGTAAAACGTTACGCAAATAGTCTAGGAATTACCAAGTTATGGCCAAAATAAAATAGTGGGGGTGCCTGACAGCATGAAATCATTTCTGCTCATAAAATTTTTTTATAACGTGTTTGAAAAAACATTACGTTACGGAAATAGCCTACCATGTTAACTCCTATTTGATTGGAGCGCAACAAATGAAAGACTAAACACGATTGGTCGGACTATAAATACTATCTTGTGTTGTCAGGGGAAACGTGAGAAAGGGGTACTTTTTTGAAAAGATGTGTAGACATGGTTTGATTGGGTAGAGCTACGAATATACTCAATTCAGAGCGTCTGTTCATTGCCACATCTTGTAATAAACCTACTAAGAAGCAGTGCGTTGAGCACCAGTGTATATTTTTTATAAAATAAAGCCTGGGACATCGGCAGATCGGAGTTGTGCTATATTCATTGCCAGTCAACGAAACTGTTTATTATTATTTCCATGAATTGTGGTAAGCTTGAAATATTCAATATCTTTTAATGAAAATTGAATGTAAATTGATAATTTATGTCTGTATATATGTGTGGTTCAGTAGCGAACATGATGTAAAGCCTATAGTGCTCCAGCCTGAACAGAAGGTGTCGGAGGAAAGTAAAACTGCATGGAATGGCCAAACAGTACACTGACACCTAGATTATTAACTAGAAAGAAATAATGCTGGAATTGCAGAGGCGTAGTAACCATTAGGGAGGGAAATACTGGTATAAAGTATTTCAGATGAAGCTGACAGTTGGCCTAACGCTCTGAACTCAATGTTTGTGATGTATTGTGCTCAGTGTAGAAATGGAGTATAAATTAGTTCTGACGTAGAAGGTACAACCTTCTTGTTTCAGGGACCGTGGTCTTAAAGTTATTGAGCAGCACCTGGTCAGAGCTTTGCTGAAGCAGAGGTGGACAGCATACTCCTTGGTCCATATAGCAACCAGTGGGGCGGCTCCAGAACTCATTAAAGTAATCGAGCCCAGAGTCTTTTACGGCAGTCATCACGCAAGATAAGAGAGTGTGGCCATGGAGCTCAACATTATGTACCCCCATCTTAAAATGACATTATAAACTAAAATTAAGAGGGGAATTTAATTGTTTTAATACCAGGAACTGAGAACATCTCCAATACTAGTTCCAATAGAAACAAACTATTGAAGTCATGATGACAAATACCAACAGAGCTTGAACAAAACAAAACCAGTATTACCTCATATTACCACTACACAACTGACACACATAGGATACCATTAATAATATATGTCACTATAAGAATCATATTAATAAATTCTGTACATATAACTTGTAATTAAATTGATTGTGATTCCTGGTTCCCTTTGTATTTGAATCAGGACACATATACATTCATGACAGCACTGAATACATATTGTTATTTGAAAAGTTATCAGTGACTCCTTTAAGATATCCTCTTAGAGTGTTATATGTATGTGAGTGTCACAGTGTTGTCAAGTGTGGTGGAATAAATTAAATTGTTTATCTGTCTGTTGTTGTTATGACTTACACTTCATCATACACATACCCTAGACATATAACGTAGTCATCACACTATTCCAGAATAATTCTGACTGAGGTATACATATGTGGCAGTAAGTAAGGTTATCTATAATACACTACTCTTATTAGATATAGATACCTTCACAGCTGATCTCAGTCAGTACAATAAGTCCCCTATAAATATTTATAACATCCCACTTTACCACATATATTGGGGTCTCGCCCTCGGGATTTTGAATCTTTCCCTATTACAAATATTGGGGGTAACTCACTTCAGGGAATAATAAGAATTAAAAGGTATCCTGGGGTGAAAATAAATAAGGTTGAGCTCACAGTGCCTGTGTTGTCTTGAGTTAATTAGTCATAGATAAAATTGTTTAGACATTTATCTGTTAGACAATGGCCGACCTGGCAAAATTTCGATCTGCTGCTGTACAGACTGCGAAAGAGTTAGGAATGGACGGACAAATTATGATTTCTTATGTCACTGCTGAATGTGACAAATATATTGAACGGGAAGAAAGAATATTAGAAAAAGAGGCCGAAAGAAAATTAGAATCTGAAAGATTGGCCGAAGATAAGAGAATAGAAGCTGAAAAAGAGATTAAGAGGTTGCAGATTGAGGCTGAGGCTAAGAGGTTGCAAATTGAGGCTGAGGCTAAGAGGTTGCAAATTGAGGCTGAGGCTAAGAGGTTGCAGATTGAGGCTGAGGCTAAGAGGTTGCAAATTGAGGCTGAGGCTAAGAAATTGGAAGCAGAAGAAAGAAGATTGACTGCAGAAAGAGAAGACAAAAGATTAGCTGCAGAAAGGGAAGCAGAAAGGGAAGAGAAGAAATTAGCTGCAGAAAGAGAAGAAAAGAGATTAGCTGCAGAAAGGGAAGCAGAAAAGGAGGAGAAGAGATTACAAAGGGAACATGAGTTACGACTAAGGGAGTTTGAGTTTCAGGGCCATGCTCCTGAAAATGGTGCCAGTCCCTTTGCCTCTGATGCCACTGCTAGCCAGGGAGCCTCAACCTCAGCTATGAATTTTCATTTAGATCATTTTGTTGAGAAAGACGATGATATAGAGAGCTATCTAAATAGGTATGAACTATTAGCTACCACATATGGTTTAGAGAGAGAAAGGTGGAGCTTAAAGTTATCTCAGGGACTTCGTGGGGCAGCTTATGAAGTTTTTGCAAAAATGAGCAGAAGTGATCAGGAAAATTATGACATGCTAAAGCAGGCTCTTTTGTTAAGATATGAAAAGAATGCAGAATTTTATAGGAAAAAATTTAGGAATGCTAAACTACTGTCAGGTGAAACCTATCACCAGTTCTCTGCACGAATAGAGACATACTTGGAGAAATGGACTTCTCTGGGGAAAACCCAAGATCTTAAGGAAATGGTCCTTATAGAGCAATTAAGAGAGTCCATGGCTCCAGACCTGAGAAAGTTTCTCATGGAACAAGGTGCAGAGAGGCTGGGTGAGTTGCTAAATGTTGCTGAAAGGTATCAAGCAGCTCAAGCAGAGGTAACAGGTAATAAAAAGAAACAAGTGGATAACTTTAGGGCACCACAGAACTTTAATAAATTTGATCCTAGGGATCAAAACAAAGGTAAGCACCAGTTTGATAGGCCACGGTATGAAAATAAAAATAAAACCCCACAATTCGATGAAAGGAAATATGATGAAAGAAAATCTTTCAACCAAGGAAAAAGGTGGTGTAAAAATTGTAAGATGAACAATCATGACACTGACCATTGTAGAAGGAAACCTCCTCATTGTGCTGCTATGACATCGGGGAAAAAGGAAAAGAAGGTCAAACCTGAAGAACTACAGGAACCATACCACCCCCCAGTGTGTGTGAAGATGTCATCTGTAATGGTGTCACTATAAGGTGTTTATATGATACCGGTTTAGATTACGATTCCGTTGTGAGTTCTCACCTGGTGCAGTCCGATCAATACACCACAGAAACAGTGGAGATTCAAACTGCAACCAAGGATGTAGCTACCATGACACTTCCCGTCGCCCGAATAAAAGTGAAAACGCGATATGTGGAAGGAATCATAAAAGCAGCAGTGATAAATGAGCCAATCTACCCTCTGATATTGGGGTGTAGATATGTCTTCTTGGGGAATCCCAAGAGACCTGTGATATTGGCAACAGTGCAGACCAGATCACAGTCTAAAAAGGAGGAGGATAATCCAATAAATACTCACCCAGATGAGATGAGGAAGGCACAGGCTGAGGACAAAACACTCAAGCCATGTTTCAAGAAGTTGCCCAAATCTCATACACCTCCAGGCAAGGGAGAGTTTTATATGAAGAACAAACTGATATATAGGAAGGCTGGATCTGAATCCAATGGTCACGGACAGCTGGTCCTTCCCACTTCATATAGGACTAAAGTGTTGGAACTAGGGCATGCGATTCCCTTCAGTGGTCATATGGGAATCAGCGCAACAGGACAGCGAATAGCTTGTCATTATTTCTGGCCAGGAATAACTGAAGATATCAAACGATATGTAAAATCCTGTCCAGAGTGCCAACGAGTAGCACCTAAACATTGGACTGCACCAGCAACTCTGGGGGAAATGCCCATAGTGGGAACACCCTTTGAGAGAGTTGCCGTGGATCTTGTGGGACCTCTCACCCGAACCAAGAGAAGGAACAGCTACATTCTGACTCTGGTGGACACTTGTTTCTATGTGGGGAGAGGCAGTAGCCCTGTCATCGATTGATTCTAAACATGTGGCAGAGGCATTGCTCACAATTTTCACAAGGTTAGGCTTTCCCAATCAAATCTTGACTGATAATGGCTCTCAGTTCAAGGGGAAACTAACTGAAGAAGTTTTCAGGATCTTCCAGGCCAAACACTTCCATTGTAGTGTGTACCATCCCCAAGGGAACGGCCAAGTGGAAAGATTTAACGGCACGTTGATGTCGATCCTGAGAAAGTTGGCACACGAAAAACCAGATACATGGGACCAGTACCTGCACGCCGCCCTCTTTGCTTATCGGGAGGTACCCCATAGTTCAACCGGTATGGCCCCGGCAACATTATTGTTTGGAAGGCCAATAAAAGGTCCACTCGAAGCTTTGTTAAGAACGTGGACTGATGAAAAGGCAGAGGAAAACATTACATCTTCATACCAATATGTGAATGAGCTGACCACTCGTTTAAAAACTGGCTGGAAACTTGCAAATGAAAATTTGAAACAAGCCAGGAAGAAACATGCTGCCTATTATAACAGGAAGGCGAAAGACAGAGATTTGGCTGTGGGAGAGAAGGTACTGCTTCTTCTCCCCGGGAGTCAGAATAAGTTACAGATTGGATGGCAAGGTCCATATACAGTTTTAGAGAAGGTGTCTAGAACAAATTATAAGATAGATAAGAAGGGGAAAGAAAAAATCTATCATGTGAATCTCCTGAAGAAATATTTGGAAAGAGAACATCAGGAAGAGACACACTTGTTGACCTTGTCCATCGCCATGGAGATGAAAAAGGAACCACTTTCATCATTTGAATATCCATTACACCCCTGTGAGACAGCAGCACAGGTGAAAATCAGTACACATTTAACGAAAACTCAGAAAGAGAGAGTGCAACAGGTTCTAAATAATCATGCAGAGGTGTTAACAGACCGACCAGGGCATGCAAACCTATTGGAATATGATATGAAACTGATAGACCCCACACCTGTCTGTATGAAACCATATTCGATTCCGTTTGCTAAGGAGAAAGCTTTGAAGGAAGAGATAGACTATCTGTTGAAGGAAGGAATTATTTCACACAGTGAATCCTCATATAGTTCCGGTGTTGTACTCTTAAGGAAGCCCTCTGGAGAACATAGACTCTGTATAGATTACAGGAGACTGAATGCTATTACAGAAGGACAGGTGGATCCATTGCCGGATACAAATCAGCTGTTTGCCAGACTAAATAAAGCTAAATATTTCTCAAAAGTGGATCTGAGTAAAGGATACTATCAGATTCCAGTAAAGCCTGAGGTTAGACCATACCTAGCTTTTAGTACCTCAGAAGGACACTATGAGTTTAATAGATTGCCATTTGGATTGAAGAATGCGCCTAGTGTCTTCTCTAGAATGATGAGAAAATTATTGGACCCTCTGAATAATCCATGTATCACAAATTTCATGGATGATATCCTTATAGCAACAGAAACATTTGAGGAACACATTGACTCTCTGAAGATGCTGTTTGATCGACTTAGGGAAGCAAATTTAACAGCCCGACCAACCAAATGTTGCGTTGGATGTAAAGAATTGGAATTTTTGGGACACACAGTTTATCAGGGAAACATGACCCCTGACCCAAAGAATTTAGAGAAACTAAAGAAAGCCCGAGACCACAAACCAAGAAGGACGTGAGATCCTTTGTCTCATTATGTGGTTTCTACCAGAAGTATATCAAAAACTTTAATTCCATATGTGCACCGTTAACTGATTTGACACGTAAAGGACATCCAGATCGCATTACATGGACACCACAATGTGAAATGGCTTACCAAGAATTGAAGGAAAAGCTCACAAGTAAACATATTTTGAAATTACCTGACTTAAGTCAAGAATTCATAGTAAGGACGGATGCCAGTAATATTGGGTTAGGTGCAACTCTACTACAGAAATCAGATGCCTTGGATGGGGAATTAAGCCCAGTGGCATATGCTAGCAGAAAATTGAATAAAGCTGAAATCAACTACTCAACTAGCGAAAAAGAATGTCTTGCAGTAATATGGGCAATAAAGAAATTCAATATTTATCTGTATGGGAAGGCATTTAAGTTGCAAACGGATCACAAACCTTTATCGTTTCTAGCCCAGGCTAGGCATGAGAACTCTAGGTTACTCCGATGATCCTTGCTTTTGGCTCCCTATAATTTTAGCATTGAGTATATATCTGGAAAAACAAATTTGGGAGCGGATTTTTTAAGCCGCCATCCGTGTGATGAGAATCACCGTAAACCCCAGAAATAATAATAAATTTCTCTATGTGTATATAGAATAAAGGACTGACATATAATGTCTGTTTTAAGAGGGGAGATGTCGTGAATTATTCTAATCCCCATATATAAATTAAAACGTAAATGCAAAGCCTAACAAATAAATTTAATAAAAGGAAAGAAGAATGGTAAAGAACAGTGCTGTCACAATGACTGTACTCGAAATCCCCCTTGTTTTCTACTTCGTCGGCAAATTGTAACGCTTTCACGTTGATAGTAAAAGCCTACTGTGTCGCTGCATGCTTTCTTCAATGAAACGTGTACTGTATTTCTTGGAAAAACCTTGAGATGCGCAAGCTGATCAATGACCTAAATTTAATATTTCATTCATTCCATTTTATACACGGTGTAACTAAAAGACAGATGGACTAAAGGATAGAGAGAAGGGAGAGGCAGAAAGCAAGGACACGTGCAACACTAAACACGCGTCGCGCGATACACAATTGCTGCCATCACGCATGTAAGGCCACATGCACTAACTTTATTTCAAATCGACAGTGATAAAATTCACTGCCCATACCAGAGTTAGGTTTTAAAATCCTGAAAAACGCTTATTAGGAAAGATGACATTAGATGGGTTTACGTTTGAAAACATGACAGTACCCAGACACCACATGGGGATTGAAGTGAACAGGAGGTGGTAGAAAATGCACATTTTGAACGCAGCCACCTAGCTCCCTTAAATTGAGATATTTGGATTCCTTAGGGTTTGCTGACAAAGAATATGTAAAACGTTACGCAAATAGTCTAGGAATTACCAAGTTATGGCCAAAATAAAATAGTGGGGGTGCCTGACAGCATGAAATCATTTCTGCTCATAAAATTTTTTTTATAACGTGTTTGAAAAAACATTACGTTACGGAAATAGCCTACCATGTTAACTCCTATTTGATTGGAGCGCAACAAATGAAAGACTAAACACGATTGGTCGGACTATAAATACTATCTTGTGTTGTCAGGGGAAACGTGAGAAAGGGGTACTTTTTTGAAAAGATGTGTAGACATGGTTTGATTGGGTAGAGCTACGAATATACTCAATTCAGAGCGTCTGTTCCACCCGTGTGTTACCGGGGCCTGAAAGGGGAGCAAAGAATAGTAACACTGCACCCTACCACGCATGTCGTAAAAGGCGACTAAGGAGGGTATGGGCATGGGGCTGTTTACCCCATCCCGTAAAAACTTCGCACAGTGGGCTGATCACCTGCTTGCCAACCAATCTGATTACGGAAACAATGATAGATTGTTTGGTCTGTTTTTGTTCCACAAAGACGCCACTAGGCGTGGTGGAAACAGCGATAGATTGATCAATTTGTTGTTGCCCTAAGACGCCACTAGGCGTACTGGCCACATACTGCTTTGCCGGTTGATGGCTAAGGATGGAAGAAGAAGAAGAAGAGCGTCTGTTCATTGCCACATCTTGTAATAAACCTACTAAGAAGCAGTGCGTTGAGCACCAGTGTATATTTTTTATAAAATAAAGCCTGGGACATCGGCAGATCGGAGTTGTGCTATATTCATTGCCAGTCAACGAAACTGTTTATTATTATTTCCATGAATTGTGGTAAGCTTGAAATATTCAATATCTTTTAATGAAAATTGAATGTAAATTGATAATTTATGTCTGTATATATGTGTGGTTCAGTAGCGAACATGATGTAAAGCCTATAGTGCTCCAGCCTGAACAGAAGGTGTCGGAGGAAAGTAAAACTGCATGGAATGGCCAAACAGTACACTGACACCTAGATTATTAACTAGAAAGAAATAATGCTGGAATTGCAGAGGCGTAGTAACCATTAGGGAGGGAAATACTGGTATAAGTATTTCAGATGAAGCTGACAGTTGGCCTAACGCTCTGAACTCAATGTTTGTGATGTATTGTGCTCAGTGTAGAAATGGAGTATAAATTAGTTCTGACGTAGAAGGTACAACCTTCTTGTTTCAGGGACCGTGGTCTTAAAGTTATTGAGCAGCACTTGGTCAGAGCTTTGCTGAAGCCAGAGGTGGACAGCATACTCCTTGGTCCATATAGCAACCAGTGGGGCGGCTCCAGAACTCATTAAAGTAATCGAGCCCAGAGTCTTTTACGGCAGTCATCACGCAAGATAAGAGAGTGTGGCCATGGAGCTCAACATTATGTACCCCCATCTTAAAATGACATTATAAACTAAAATTAAGAGGGGAATTTAATTGTTTTAATACCAGGAACTGAGAACATCTCCAATACTAGTTCCAATAGAAACAAACTATTGAAGTCATGATGACAAATACCAACAGAGCTTGAACAAAACAAAACCAGTATTACCTCATATTACCACTACACAACTGACACACATAGGATACCATTAATAATATATGTCACTATAAGAATCATATTAATAAATTCTGTACATATAACTTGTAATTAAATTGATTGTGATTCCTGGTTCCCTTTGTATTTGAATCAGGACACATATACATTCATGACAGCACTGAATACATATTGTTATTTGAAAAGTTATCAGTGACTCCTTTAAGATATCCTCTTAGAGTGTTATATGTATGTGAGTGTCACAGTGTTGTCAAGTGTGGTGGAATAAATTAAATTGTTTATCTGTCTGTTGTTGTTATGACTTACACTTCATCATACACATACCCTAGACATATAACGTAGTCATCACACTATTCCAGAATAATTCTGACTGAGGTATACATATGTGGCAGTAAGTAAGGTTATCTATAATACACTACTCTTATTAGATATAGATACCTTCACAGCTGATCTCAGTCAGTACAATAAGTCCCCTATAAATATTTATAACATCCCACTTTACCACAGTACGAAGGATGGCCGCTGACCGAGCAAAGTGGAATCATTTTGTTGTTGCCCTACAAGACGCCACCAGGCGTAATGGCCACTGACTGATTTGATGGTCGTTGGCTAAGGATCAAAGAAAGAAAAGACACCAACACTGAAGTAACCCAATAATCATTTCATAAAGTATAATAATAGTTATTTAATATGAACAAAATATAAAATAACGCACTATATTGATAGGTCTTCAGATTAAACAATTGAGAGACAGTAGGCTCCCAAGATAAGCTGAGAAAGTTTGTTGGTTTTGCTCATAGACAGCGCAAAGTTGAAATAGACGGGAAACGTACATCGCGCCAGTTGATTTATGAAAGTCTGAATGTAAGGTAGGAAAGCCGGTTCAGAGGATCAAAGACTGATTTATAATGCCAAGTACCGTTAAAAACTTTCTCCCTTGAACCTTGTCTCTTATTTATTACCAATCTGCAAATATCTAGTTACCACTAGCCCCCCCCCCCCCTTCCGCCCGCAAATACTGAGACAATAAATTCTGCAACAAAGCAAAGTTGGTACTTTCTGAATCACCAGCAGGTATCTAATTTCGTCCGTGTCATTGGCACCGATCATGTCTCTTCCTTAAGGAGTTAACGAATGGACAATAGGTGTTTGGTTAACCCCCTTTCCTAGTAGTTCCCGATTACTGTTTATGGTCAGCGATGGTTACCTGAGCTCAGAATGACATGCATAGACGAAGCTTTGCCCTGCTTAATGATCCTAGTAATACAACCATCCACATCGTCCCCGCTTCACTGATGCTGTCTCTCAAATCCACAATTCCTTTCTCCCCCGCATGTACTGAATTTAGCTTGTCAAATCCTGAACCCCCCTTACTACTAAACGCCCACTGTTTACTACTGAATGCCCCCCTCTGACCCATTTTTTCCGTATCGCTCCCTAAAGGTTATGAACGTAGTTTGCAAGTAAGTCTATGTGGCTGGACAGTGAAATACAAGGGGCTTGACATAAGTCTTGGTCCTGACCATGAAGGAGTCACAGGAGGAAGATGAAACTTGGCACATTTAAAGTTCATCATATTTGCACTGAATGTGTGAAGTACGCGTTTGTTTCTTCAATGGGTTTTCCCGCTACGGTGCACGGCGCAATGTACCCTATTGACCGGATCTGCTGCTCCAAAGATTTGACAAAACAATGGAAAAGAAGGAGGCCAGAGCTGTGATAAAATTTCTGATGTTTCAGAGAAAAAAACCTACAGAAATACACAGGGAGATGGAACCAGTGTTTCGTTATTCTTGTCCTTCATATACTTCGGTAAAAAACTGGTGTCAACAGTTTAAGTGCGGCCGCTCAAATGTTGCTGATCTGCCAAGATCTGGTAGATCAGCCTCAGTGTGCAACGATGAAAATTAAACAAGAGTGAAGAAAATCATTGACCAGGATCGAAAAATGACAATTGTGGAGATAGCTAGTAGAGTAAAACTGAATAAAAGAACAGTTTATAGAATTTTACACAACAGACTGAACATGAGAAAAGTGTGTGAACGCTGGGTTCCGCGACTGTTGACACGTGAACAGAAGCAAACGAGGGTAAATTGCTGTCAACAGTTGCTCAAAAAGTGTCAGTCAAAAAACTTTTTGGAGACCATGGTGACAGTAGATGAGACTTGGGTACACCATTATGACCCCGAATCCAAAATTGCCAGCATTTAATGGAAAACCCCAGGCTCCCCAACACCTGTCAAGCCGAGAGCGCAGAAATCTGCAGGGAAAGTGATCATGACTTTTTTTTTGGGACGCCAAAGATGTCCTGTTGAAAGATTATCTGCCTCATGGCAACGCAGTTAATGGACAGTACTATGCAGATCTTCTCATCAAACTAAGAAAGGTTGTGACCAGGAAACGAGGGATAACGCGCACTCAAAATCTTCCTTTGCTTCAAGACAACGCGCCCTCTCACAAAGCACGGCTTGTGCAGCTAGCAACCAACGATTTGAATATTGAAATTCTTCCACACCCACCATATTCTTCAGATTTGGCTTCATCAGACTTTTTTCTATTCCCAAATCTTAAAAAACAGCTAAAAGGAAATCATTTTATCAGCGATGAAGAAGTTATACTGGCATGTGATGACTGGTTTAGTTTGAAAAATAGGGTGTTTTACTCCCAAGGTCTTTTCAAGGTCAAGCAGAGATGGCAGAAGTGTGTCAATTCAGACGGTGGCTATATTGAAAAGGAATAAACACTATACAAAATTTCAGCTCTCTGTGACATGTCCTTCATGGTCAGGCCCAAGACTTGTGTCAAGCCCCTTGTACAATAAAGGGAAGCACCACACAACAATGAGACAAAAGACAGCGCTAGGCAAGTAACACAAAGGACTTAACACGAGCCGCAAAAACAGAAGACTTTGTGACATGAGGCGGCTAATTTCTATATTGGGTGGCCAATCCCAAATAAAAACATGTGATATAATATAAAATATGTATTAATTTTTATCAAATTTTGTCTATTTGTAGTTGTACCTTCTATGTGATCATGGTATAAGTAGATATATATATATTGTTTTTAAAAATAAAATGAATATTTTTGAGCTACTGTAGAAAAAAACTATCAAGTTATCACATTTTTTCCCCAAAATTCTTTATTTTGGTTTTAAATTGTTTAAAAATATGTGTAAATGAGGGGGGGGGGTTCCTTATTCTTATGTATCACCCCTCCCTTGGACAATTCCAAGATCCCCCAGTAGTCTGGAACTGGGGCAATGCCGGAGCACAGAAAATCTTGACTGCTCCAGTTTCCTTTTTTATTTTCAATAAAAAGTGAATGATATACTAAACGTATAGAAATTAAATAAATGTTTCTCTCCGAAGACGGCGAGTATCTACCTGAAAGGCGAAAGGACACTTGTCGGCGCACAGGGAAAATAGGATACTCACGTAAAATCAGTCTCAGGTTAGTATTACTAACCTGAGATTTCGCCTCGGAGTATTAGTGGGCGTACGTTAAAAATAAAAAAATAAGCGTTTAATAAGTGTGTTTTATTCTAAAGCAAGAGTTAAGTTTTAAAAATGTGTACATATATTTTTAGGTTTAATTTAACTTAAGATGGGTGGGGGAGTGTTTTAATAACAAACTAAATTGTTCTCAGGTATTACGTTTTGAAGATGGTAACAAAAAAAATATAGTTGTGGTAAAAGTACAGGTCCAGATCATTGTATCCTGAAAACCAAAATATTCTGAAAATCAAAAGTTTCTTTCAGCTACTTTCAGTTACAATTTGGGCGATTTTGGCTTCTTTTCAAACGTGATTTGAGCAACATCTGACAACCTAAAAAATTCAGTTTGCGAAACAAAGCTGTCCTTAAGGATTCCAGATAAAAGGATACAGATGTGTACAAGCAAATTTTGCCTTGGCATCAAATTCAAACCACGATTGATTGCTGATTTACAGAAAATGATCTCAATTATGTTTTTACACATTTGAATTTGAAAGACCCAAATTTGGGCTTGTAGGAAAAACAAAGAAGAAATTGGCTACCTATAAAGTGGAAAAGGAAGTGAATGGTGAGCTCAAACATTGTAGCTTTAAAACGAGTGAAGTGTCATGCCCCCATACTTCATAAGGAGTGAAAATGGCGTGATGATGGTTTGTCTAGTAATATTTTACATGATGCTAGCCAAAGCACAGGCAGATATTAGTTGCCACTCATGACACGTCTGGGGTAACAGTAGTTCTATTCTTTCATTGTTGTCTTTTCAGAGACCCCTAGAAACTACGAGGGTCAAAGTTTTTATTTGTATGCTGTAGTTGATGCTGTCTGTCAAGTTCAAATACATTTTTTTTTTTAAATTTTAAACATGAGTTCTGTAAACTTCAGATGCTAGAGAAGACGCTTTGGACGTCACAACATGTCTAGTGAACTACCGTCAGCCGGGGGCAAGTCAGTGTTTTCTGTCTTTGGCTTTGGTTCAAGTCATTACTCACAAGATGAAGACTTCAATTCACCTTTAGAAACTGCTCCTGAGTCCTTTGATGCCAGCAACTCACTAACAGCTTTGACCAAAAAGAAGAAAGCACAGCTCAATGAGGAAGCAATGACAGCAATGTCACATGACACAGGTGAGTAACATCAACAGACAGTTTCATCATCATCATCATTTGCCTTTCTGCTCATTGTGGAGCATAGAGCCACCACAGTAGCTGGTCCCCTTGCAGGAAGTCTGCATCAATCATTCACATGCTGTTTGTAGCAGTGTTTTCTGTAGCAATGTGTTTTACTTGATGAAGTTGTCGTCCTCATACACAACCTCATATTAGTCACTTTGTATGGCATGCCTTAGGGCACAGTAGTCCTGTTTTGTCTTTGTTTCCTTAGTCCCCTCAAACCTCCCACACAGTTTAACAACTGGAAAATCAAATAAAAATGACAAGTGTATTGAAACATTGTGTGGAAGAAAGACAGAAAGGATGAAAAAGATGCATCATTAATGGGTAAAAGTTGTCCCATAGCAAATACTGCCAAAGCGGAGTGAAATGTTAGAGACTTCCCAGTACTAGGTCCAGCTTTATGAGATGGAGTGACCAGTTCCCTTCCACGCGGCTTTTGCCATATTTAACTCAAGAGCAGAGTCAGTTACCCATTTATAGCTAGGTAACGAATTCCGGAACCCTGTAACTTTGCCACCAAGAGGCAAGTGCAAAGAACTAGATAGATACCAGTGGAACAAGATGGGAGAGGAAGGCACTGGTATTGAGAAAGCTGCTTTATAGTACAGCAATCCCTTGCTTAACGCTGTTAATTTATTCTTGAAAAGCTGCTAAACAAATTTTGATTTCCCATAGGAGTTAATTAAAAAAAAACTAAGTCATTCATTCCCAAGGTCCAGAAAGCTGTATAAAAATTAAGTAATTAAGTTTAGTGATAAAAAAGAAAAACTAAATTGTTAACAACATTTATTGACCACATATAATTGTCAAACGTATTTAACGCAAACAAAATATGTACTGAACCTAACAAAAATATTATAGGACTTTAATTACTACTACTTCCATGGCTACAGTTGTCCTGGCAGAGCTGTCTTCATCAGCAGACGACTGGTTAGCTGAAGGTTTTGAGGTGTTGACAAAGTTTTTCTGGCTGCAGATGTAGAAGCACGGCTACAAGGTTAATGGGGGCTGATATTCAAGGAGACTTTTAAAAAAAAGACAAATTAAAAAAATGCGAGCTTTACCGCCTTTTTCTCTTCAAGGAGCACCTTGTAGCAATTAAGATCTTTTTCTACGTTACAGATTACCATAGACCTGCATTCCATTCTGGGGTCATGGTTCATTATGCTGGTAATGACAAGGCTTCTTGGCCAATGCACTACCCTGAATGAACTTGAAAGTTATATTCTTACCTCCCGTGGAATTTTGTGCACATCGTAAGATTACATTTTTTAAAGTGTATAACAGGCATATGGCATAAAATAGAAACTGCGTTATATTGAAAAAAGCGCTAATAGAACAGCTTACGACCAAGGAAATTGCTGTATTATGATACAGGTTTTTCTTCTGGAATCCTTAGAGTAAGAGACATATAGGGAGACCAAACAACACACAGACAAGGGAAAAGATGTGGAAAGATCTTGAGCAGGTGGTGCTAGAGAGGAAGGCTTGGCATGTGTTTGGCTGTTGCTGCATGGGGAGCTGACAGCTAACAAGTGAATAAACTCTTGCATTATGTTAGAAGAGACCCCGATACCATCACAAGAACAGCTATACTTTGGACCCCTGAAGGAAAACAAAAGAGAGGCCGACCAAAAACAACCTGGCGGAGGACTGTGGAGGCTGAGATGCAAAGAATGAACCAGAGTTGGGGCACTGTACGAAGGATGGCCACCGACCGAGCTAAGTGGAATCAATTTGTTGTTGCCCTACAAGACGCCACTAGGCGTGATGGCCACTGACTGCTTTGACGGTCGGCGACTAAGGATCAAAGAAGAAGAAGATTATGTTAGTAAACAAAATTAAATACAGTAATCACAGTCACTTAGATTATAGCAACATTTCTAGTCTTCTGCAGTATGCGCTTGAATTAAACACCTAACAGTGCTTGCTACTTGAGAAAAGCTGGAGATTTCTAAATTTGGTGTTTGCCTGCTAGGAATGACTATTATTTTGACTGAGTTGGCCATTAACATCTGGTTATTACAGGAAAATTATGGGTTTTGTGCATGTATAAGAGCGATCGACCTGTGCTGTTCCCAGATGACTGATGTGTCTGAGAAAGAATAGATCACTGCTGCTATGAGGCATGTCATAAGAAGCGGTTAGGATGAGGTGGTGCATAGTGTAATGTGAAACAAGTTGCTATAGAAACTGCAAGAGTGCATTGGTGCAGACTTTCTGCTTGAAAGCTGCTGTAGTTATGGTTACCAGACTCCACGAGGAGTGAAAAAAGGGGGGGAAAATTACCAACCAAACAAAAACTTATTTCATGAATTTTGACGGTTTAGCTAACATTCATCCTCACTGCTTTAGACAGTTCTCAAATGAGCATTGCATTGCTGAGGAGCTGCGCGCAGAACGTTCGTGAAAGTAGTGATCCCTCAGACCACAGGGAATATACCAATGCACCTACTATACCCAGGACTATGTGGGCCTTTATTCCTGGGCCCAGTAGTGGTAAGGTTATGGTGTTTTTGGATCCTTGATGTCTCTTCAGTCACGTTTATATTGTTGCTTTGCTGTTGAGCACTGGAGACTTTTTCAAGTAATAAGTCTTTTCTTGACATCAGTAATATCATCCATAATATTATCTCAAAGAAACTGACCTGCAGAATCCTCTAACAAAGTAAATGGAACAGTTTTAAAACAAGTCAATAGATTCAAATACCTAGGCACGTTAATAACATTGGATGGAAGATGCATGCCACAAGTGAAGACTACAATAGTCCAGGCAAAAGCAGCATTCCATAAGATAGAAAGACATTTTTCCTTGAATTATTTTGTTGATCTGCTACTTATTTTGATGGGCTGTATTCCTTCATTGTTGTAAAGCTTGAGTGCATGACATTATTCACTCCATTATTTACATTTCTGTCGTCATGCCGGTCCAAACCTCCATTGTTGGAGTTTCTTTTTTAGTAGTTTTGTAAGCTTCTTTGGTAAAGCAGTCTCACCTGGAGATCTTGTCCATCACGTGCTTAACGTTTTTGGTAGACAATTGCTCATTAACTAGTGATATTCATAATACTAGTTATTACAGTTATGTAAAAAAAATATTAAAACATTTTATCAGTGCATTGAAAAGCTAAGAAGTTCATAGGTAGACATTTAACAAACAAACAAAAATTTCAGTAAACATAGAAAAAATGTTTTGTTATTGTTTAACTAGAGCTGTTGAGCTCGTCTCTGTTTCACAGTTAATGCCAGTTGAAGTATTAGCAGGTGTAATGTAGCTATTGAGTAGTTCTTTATACAGGTTAATTCTCTATATTTCCTCCACCTGTTTTATCGGGTTGTCCCTGATGAAGACCACATGATCATAACATATGTTACTTGTTTCTTTGTCCTAGTAAGACACTACCTGTTACATTCACATCATTGTTTGTAGTTATTTTTAACAGGATAAATGTTGGGACCAGCACGTGGCATACTCCCCAGCCTTCATCGTCTTCTGTGCCCTGCTGTTCCCTGTGGAGTACATGTCTACAGTTACTTTATGCCAACTATCCTTATCATGCATCTCTTCAAATTATTCCTGTATCTTCATTTTATTTTAACACTTTTTAATCATCATTCTTTTTTTTTGTTTGGTGCCCATACAAGAAGATGGCACAAGTTTTGGTGTGTTTTTAAAATCTAAATCTGTTACCATGACTGTGGTCTGCCTGATGTGTTGTTAGTAGTCAGTGTTTATCCTACCCAGCTTTAGCAACACATTAGTTAGTGGTTGTAGGTGACAATCAAGTAGGTTGTAAATTGATTTACTGCTTCTACATTGTAAAGAAGGCATGATTTACACAAGCTGTGATTAATTTAAGGTATAGATAAACCCAAATACTTGTGACTAAAGTATGTGATTCTTTTGAAGTGGGGGGGGGGGGGGGGGCGAGGGCAGGTGGGGAAGATTGCTGCGTTTAGGCTGTGCCCTGAAAAAATATTTCATCTGTGCCAGAAAAAGAAGCAAAGAATAATAATACTGTATCCTCCACACGTCATAAGGGTAACTAAGAAAGGTTGGGCATGGGGTTGCTTACTCCATGTAAAGTAACTGTGTTCCTTAGGGAGCTAAAGGATAAGGTTTCTGACTAGAACTACTGCTGCCTCAGACATGTCACAATAGTTGACTAATAAGAGAGGCTGGCAACTTCATCATGTCAAATAAATTGCTACAGTAACCACTCAGTGATAAACACGGACTGCACTAAACCTGTCGGTAATTTGTCTCACTGTGAGTAACGTGTCTCACTGTGGGTAACTTGTCTCACTGTGGGTAATTTGTCTCACTGTGGGTAACTTGTCTCACTGTGGGTAACTTGTCTCACTGTGGGTAACTTGTCTCACTAAGGGTAACTCACCGTGGCTGTACAGTTTTTCTGTGAATCCCTACCACAGTGACAGGCAACCAAGGAGCTGTGGGAATCTACTTTAGAAATACAGAGTTCTCTTAATATCCACCTAGATGCAGTCAAGCCTGTTTTCAATTTTCAGAGAATTTGGAATAAATGCAATTTGTAAACTTGTACTAACTTTCTACTGTGATGGACGTTCTGCTTCCTTCAATTCCATCAACAGAGCGGTCGAAAGTATGACTACAAACTAAATAATATTTTGCTGAATGCTAACTTCAAAGAAAAGATCACGTTCATATCTTCTCATGCAGTTCATAATTAACTGAAACTCTGTATGCTGGCTCGTGAGCTTTTACTGGGAACGGAAAAGTTACCTTTTAAATGCTGGCGGGAGAGGGCAATGAAATTTCTGGAGATTTTAAATTATGCGCCGCCGCCCCCCTTTTTTTTTTTTTCAATTGAGAAATATATGGAAATCAAGTCCAATACAAAAATAAAAATCTTCAACTTAAATGTCAAGTCATCACTATCATATGGCTGTAAAACATGGCGAACATTGGAACAGCAGCCAAGAAGGTCCATACTTCTGTCAGTGTGTGCTGCTGTAAAATAAGATTGAATGAATACGATGATCAGCAATGTGAATGTGATAACAGTAACCAGGTATGATGATCAGCAGTGTGGATCTTATGACAGTAACCAAGTACGATGATCAGCAGTGTGGATCTGATGATAGTAACCAGGTACGATGATCAACAATGTGGATCTGATGACAGTAACTAGGTATGATGATTAGCAATGTGGATCTGATGACAGTAACCAGCTACGGTGATCAACAATGTGGATCTGATGACAATAATTAGGTATGATGATTAGCAATGTGGATCTGATGACAGTAACTAGGTATGATGATTAGTAATGTGGATCTGATGACAGTAACCAGGTACGATGATCAACAATGTGGATCTGATGACAGTAACTAGGTATGATGATTAGTAATGTGGATCTGATGACAGTAACCGGCTACGGTGATCAACAGTGTGGATCTGATGACAATAATTAGGTATGATGATTAGCAATGTGGATCTGATGACAGTAACCAGCTACGGTGATCAACAATGTGGATCTGATGACAATAATTAGGTATGATGATCAGCAACGTGGATCTGATGACAGTAACCAGCTACGGTGATCAACAATGTGGATCTGATGACAATAATTAGGTATGATGATCAGCAATGTGGATCTGATGACAGTAACCAGCTACGGTGATCAACAATGTGGATCTGATGACAATAATTAGGTATGATGATCAGCAATGTGGATCTGATGACAGTAACCAGCTACGGTGATCAACAATGTGGATCTGATGACAGTAACCAGGTAGATGATCAACAATGTGAATCTGAAAACAGTAACCAGGTACAAGGATCAGCGATGTTGATCACAAAGCCCAAGATTTTTTCTTTCTTAAATCTTGTTTAGGGGACATTGTTATTTGTAGTCCGTGACATTTCCTGCTTACAGGTTTTTAGGGCTGTTTAAAATTAATTTTATTTCCTGCATTGACTTGTTGTAATCTTAACCTTTCTGAAGTATTGTTTCCAGCTGAGATCTCTGCCTTGTTGTGCATATTTGCTCTGCTGGAGACCTGCTGGGGATGTTGGGGTTGGTGAAGTGGGTTGGTGTTAGTAGTAGTTGCTTGTGACAATTAGCTGTGAATGTAACAGTTTACATCATTTTGCCAGTGCATTGTGTGGTCACTGTGGAGAAAGAAAGCAGATTTGTCATACAATCAATACCCTTTAGCTCCCCAAGGAGCATAGGCCTTCAACAAACACGTGGCAAGTCCTCTTGTCACGTTCCATCCGCCCAAGTTCTTTCCATATTTTCCTCATCATTTTCACTTCTGTATCAAGTTCTCTTCTTCATGTGTTTTATAGTCTACCTCTGCCTCTCTTTCCCTGGGGATTCCAGAACAAGGACTGCCTTGTAATGTGTGTCCTATCCATCACCAGCATCTTCTTATGATCTCTTGTTCCACTGGCATTTGTCTGGCTCTTGTCATCAATTCTCCATTGATGACTTTGTCATACCATATCAATCCTTTTATGGCCTACACAAGCAGCCATTTATGACATTCTGTAACTTTGTGGTTGTTGTTTTTGTTCTTCTTGCTGTTCATCATGTTTCACAGCCATACAATAGGACTGGACTGACTTAACACTTGGGTTGTAGATTCTTATTTTTTGTGTTGGACTTGATTTCTCTTGACCTCTATATGTTTCCCAGTGCAATGAAAGCGCCTCTTGCAAGACCCGTTAATGATCTACTATATTCTCTCTATCTGTTCCGTTAATGAGACGCTATATTTTCTCTATCTGTCCCGCGTAGTTCCAGAGGGTTTCTTATGAGACAAAGAAAGAAGACTACCGCTTCCGCAGGCATGTCACTCAAGGAGTTCCCATGAAGATCATAAACTTAATAAAGAAGACTTACGAAGTCATGACATGCACTGGCGATTGGGTGATCCAGGTTTGAGCCCTGGCGAGAACATTTGAAGAGTGTCGTCGACCGGGTCTTGGGGCTGGAATAATTCGATCCCTTGCGAGAACATTTGAGAAGTGTCGTCGACCAGGGACTGGAATAACGTGAATGGCTCCTGAGCTGACCCAGCTCTAATGGGTACTCCGAAATTGGCGAATATCTGCCTGAATGGCAAGAGGACACCTGTCATTGTACAGGGAAAAAAGGGATACTCACGTAAAAGAAGTCTCAGGTTAGATATATTAACCAGAGATTTCGCCTCGAGTAATAGCAGGGGTATGATAAAAAAATATATATATAATAATAATAAAAGATGACATGCAGCGTTCTTTATGAAGGATAACTAACATAATCGTTTGGGATTAGAATGGGAGTGCGACTGGCATGCATCTTCTCTACATTTTTTTCTCACTAGCTTTAGACTGGGTTATGAAAACATCGATATCACACAACAGAACTGGAATCCAGTGGAATCTGACTAAACAGCTTGATGATCTAGATTTTGCAGATGATTTGGCTCTTCTGTCCCATAACCATAATCAGATGCAAGACAAAGAAAATACTCGATGAGAGGTCACAACAAGTGGGTCTGAAAATACACAAGGAAAGGACAAAGATAATGAGATTAAATGCAAGAAATGATAACAAGGTAGAATTTGAAGACGCGCCACTAAAAGATGTGGAAGACGCGCCACTAACAGATGTGGAATCGTACACATATCTTGGCAGCAATATAGACAAAGTTGACAAATAGCACTAGTCAACAAATTTTCAAAAGTTATTTGTACCAGAAATTAAATATACCATTTCTTATTGATTTTGACATGCTGATTTCAAATATCATAATGAAACTCACCAATTGGCTCTGTTTTTTTTTAAAATAATGAATTTACATTACAGTAATACAAATAATGTATGCTTGTTTAATTCTCTGGGGTGAACAGCTAGTCTTTCTACTTTAGCATAATAAAAATTGGGGTTACATACTCATTTAATTGATATTTCAACAAAAAATGATAGAAAAAATAAAAACATTATTTAAAGTTCACATATCATGTTTTAAAAAGGCACATTTGTACCCATTCCGTCATTATTCAGTCGCTGTCCGAGCTGTCTTTGCTTGCTTCTTGTAGTCAATCGATGAGGTGTCTCTTGTCACAGTCCAACAGTAATCAGCAAGCATTGAAGGGCTCCAATTGCCTTGATACCTTGTCTCCATAGCAGCAATGTCCTGGTGAAATTGTTCACCATGCTCATCACTGACCGCTCCACAGTTTGACATAAAGAAATCCAGATGAGAATCCAGAAAATGAATTTTCAAAGACATGTTGCAGCCAAGACTCTTATACTTCAGAAGGAGATTTTCTACAATTTCATTGTAATTATCAGATCTGTTGTTTCCAAGAGAATTGTCTACCACTGACTTAAATGCTAGCCATGCTGCTTTTTCCTTGCCATGCAACACGCAAAGAAACTCGTCATTATAAAGAAGTTTTCGAATTTGCGGACCAACAAATACTTCCTCTATTATCTTAGCTTCACTCAGTCTTGGAAATTTTCTGATGAGGTATTTGAAAGCCTCATCTGTTTTCTCCATTGCCTTGACAAAGTTTTTCATGAGACCTAGCTTAATGTGCAAGGGTGGCAACAAAATCTTGCTGGTGTCGACAAGTGCTGGGTTCTCAACGTTCTTACTGTCAGGCTGCAATGACTGCCTGATTGGCCAATGTCTGCTGGTGTAATGGTCACTTCGTGCACGGCTATCCCACTCACAGAGAAAGCAACAGTACTTGGTGTATCCACTTTGTAGTCCAAGCAAAAGAGAGACCACTTTTAAGTCACCGCAAAGTGACCAATGATGATGATCGTAGTTTATACACTTCAAAAGCTGCTTAATGTTTTCATAAGTTTCTTTCATATGAACTACGTGACCAACTGGAATTGACAGTAACACATTACCATTATTCAACAAAACAGCTTTAAGACTCGTCTTGGATGAATCAATGAAAAGCCTCCACTCTTCCGATATGTAATTGATTTTGAGGGCTGCCATTAAACCAGAAATGTTGTGGCACGCAGAAAGGTCACCCTCTTTGAAAAAGAATGTAATAAGCGGCTTCTGGCGGTTCCTATACACAGAAATTGTAACATCTTCTGCCAGGAGATTCCACTGTTGCAATCTGGAACCCAAAAGCTCCGCCTTGTTCTTCAGTAAATTCAGATCTCTTACAAGATCATTCAGTTCACCTTGGGTTATTAAGTGTGGTTTAGTGGATGTAGATTGCTCAAAATCTGGGTCGCTTGAGGTTGATGGTTTCACCAATGCCCCCTTCTTCGTCAGTGGAAGCAGCTGAAAATGATTCTGGCACTTTGGGAACTGGTAGGTCATCGCCATGTGGTACCGGACGTATTGCAGAGGGGATGTTTGGATATTCCAGAGTCCATTTTTTCTTCTTTGATATGCCTTTCCCAATTGGAGGGACCATGCAAAAGTAACAGTTGTTGAGATGATCAGTGGGCTCTCTCCAAATCATTGGGACTGCAAAAGGCATAGCTTGCCTTTTGCCAGTCAACCACAGTTTAAGATGTGCTGCACATGTATTGCAGCATATGTGTGGCGCCCAGCTCTTATCTTGATCTCCTATTCTGCATCCAAAAAATACAAACTGTACGCCCTCTTAATCACTTTAGTTATATTTCGTTTTTGTGATACAAATGTCACCTCACCACATATATAACAGAAATTATTAGCACTGTTCACACATGTCCTAGGCTTTCTAACTACGATACTTTTGATAAGGACAAATGCACTAACTAATGGCAAAATTTTATCAGAGATAAGATATTTATACACAAAGGTGATGTAATCATAGGTAGGATTGCATTATCAACTTCTAGTTACATTTTTATTGGTCATTAGAAAAAATTATGCAATCGCCCGCAACAGTTGCGTCATATATATAAATTGACCGTAATTAAATAAACTAGTAGCATATATCTTGAAAACTAGAGCCAATCAACATTTTTTAATGTCATTTTCGTTTTCAGCACACCAAAATTAGTTAAGATCAGCTATTTTCATTTCTGGTACATTTTGGTTGTTGACTAGTGTAGTCATTCTGCGCCTCAGAACAGGACACAACCGCCTTCGCAGCCACATGTATACAAAATTCAAGATTGGCAATTCAGCCATGTGTACATGTGGACAGGCACCCCAGACTGCGGAGCACGTACTTCAAGATTGCCCCGAATATGATATATTGAGGCAAACCCACTGGCCCAGAGAAACAACACTGGAAGCAAAACTATATGGACCTCTGTATGAACTACAAAAGACAGTGAAGTTTATACAAGAAACAACATTGCAGATATAGACAATATAGTTCAAGCGAACGAAAGAAGAAGAAGAAGAAGACAAAGTTGAAGACAAAGTCACAAATGTGGAATTGATGACAAGAACCAGACAAGTGCCAGTGGAACAAGAGCTGAGAAGAAGACGCCGGCGATGAATAGGACACACATTGAGGAAACCTGTTGATAGCATTACAAGGCAGTCCTTGTTCTGAAATCCACAGGGAAAGAGGGGCAGATTTAGACCAAAAAAACACATGGAGAAGAGAGCTGGAAACAGAGGTGAAAATGATGAGGAAAGCATGTAAAGAACTTGAGCGGATGGCACTGGACAGGAAGACTTGGCATGTGTTTGTTGAAGGCCTATGCTCCTTGGGGAGATAAAGGGTATTGATTGATTGATTGATTAATGTGGCAGATAGAATATAGTTCTCATTAATGGGCAGATAGAGAGAATATAGTGTCTCATTAACGAGACGGGTAGGGAGAATATAGTTTCTCATTAACGGGGCACATAGAGAGAATATAGTGTCATTAACGGGACAGATAGTGTGACAAAATGAGGCGACCCCTATCGATCTTTGTTTCTCTCCGGCAGTATCGGTACATTTGTGGTACTGATTTTTAATGTGCTCTCAAGTATCGCACTTTTCTTTCGTCGTTTTTTTTCTGCTAAGTAGCAGATATTTGATTTTATCAAATCATTCGACACTCCTCTCTGTGATGTCACCTGTTTGTTACCCAGTCATCCTGGCTTGCGGTGAGCAACTGAGATAAGATAGTCGCCAGCATGTTTAGATTGAACCGCTGATAAGACGGACTCTTTTGGTAACTCAGCTTGGCAAACGTTTTGCGTACTCATCCGACAGATAACGAGATAACTGTCTGTGTGACACATGTGGGCAGACAAGTGTGGCATAATTGCTTCTGGTCACTTGTTTAAAAGTAATCATGGATTTATTATATGTGAGACAAATATGAGTCTACAAATGTGTTTGTGGGAGTGTATGCAAGGCATCAGATGTCCATATATGGTAATACGTGACTGTTGTCGCTGTTTTCTGGAGGTGGATACAGTCGACTACCAGGGTGTGCTGAATACGCAAAGTTCCTTTTTTTTAAAATATTATGTTAATCAGTTAACAAAATGCGAACAGGGCACGTCAACGGGTGCCAAGACGATCATAGGAGAACTCGTCGATGAAAATTGGTACATGATTTATTTTTGACAATATACTTGAACGTGACAGTTCCAGACAACATCCTTAAAACAATTGATAGCTTGATATTCGAATTCATAAAGTTAATGTGCATAAAGGATCAAGCAGGCAAGCAGTTCGAATCATACATTATGGAATCATCTAACGGTCGACCTTGTGTCAAGGACAGAGACCCTCATTGTTATCCATCGCATCATTTCGAGATATATATATATATATATGACAAAATCTGTCCTCCTTAAATGGCCCCGAAAAGAGCATTAATTGGAATAATTTATACACTAGGCATCCTCTTGCGCCTATTCAAAAGGTTAAGTATAATACGTTGATTAACCTCTCTTTGTAGCCGTGATTTGCTTGACGGCAATCCAATGATTCATAGCAATTACATACATATTAATAGATAATGATTCCCTTAGGATACATGCAAGCTTTCCGGGAGTAGACTCCCCAAGTTACTCCATTCTAGTACCATAGAGCGTAGGTTCTAGGTAGATGTCATTTGGGTGACACTTCACGAAAGAATATAATAAAATTCCAATTTCTTAAATGGACTACGACTTACGTCTGTAACAGCTGACAAATGACTTTCCTCAATGAGTCATGTCGCCTAATAATATTTGCCCAACACTTGGGACTAGAATCACGATAGACCTTAGGTCTCACACAGATGCTGGCTTGTTCCCTACAATCTGCGACGTCATCTGATTTGTTTGGCAACAAGCGCGCCCGAAGATTCCCATATGCAAAATTGTGCATTTACGTGCGCGATAAATAAAATATACAAAGCCTATTACCAACACCTTAGTTGGTGCGTACTCTCTTAACAAAAGTAGGACCTGATGGCTACTTGTGAATGTTAAGGACTCATAAAGGATGCAACAGTGACCTTTGCAGGCACGCATCTTATTTTATGTGGGACTATTTTAGAAATATCACACCCTATCTGCATGATTTAAAATGATTGGATCTTTCTGATTAGATTCTGAACAACAATGCTTGGGAAGATAGAAATATAGTCTGACAATTTCGCAGTTTTAGTTCACTGTGAATTTCACGCTCACCAAGACAACATCAGACCTCGCCAGAGTGAAGACTAGATTCATAATTCCTTTTTGTTAACCGGACCTTTTATTGGAGAACCAAATAAGACTTACAAAGCACAGGAAATCTCTACATTTTAATAAGAAACACCAGGACTAGGAAACTAAAGAAACACACAGAGTCAGAGAGGGAATCTATTGTCAAATTAAAGGCAACCCAGACGCATGTAAGAGACTGACTCGTCTCTTTTATTCATCTGAGCAACAAGTCTGTAGCCAGGTTTGGCGTAAGTAGTGCATTTTTCATTCTATGTTTTATTACTAACATGTGAACTAACATATATATGTGACAGCGCCATCTTGAGGTCTGTCGTTCTCGGCGCTGGCTCCATCTGGGCAGTCATGTTGTCTATGTGGTTTAGTGCCTTTTGATCACGTTATCTTCAAGCAGATTTATTACAAGGCCATAATAAGCCTACATATTAGTAGTGTTTTTGCTCTAGTTGTGTATATCTGTGTTTTCATGCATTCTGGAGCAATAATCGCGTGTGTTATCTGTGTGGCGCAGATTAATGCGCGTAAGCGCGCAGTAAATTGAGTGGTTAGGCCAGGGCCTATAAAAGGGGTAGCAAGTGGCGTCGTCGACAGGATTGACAGACAGCACGCAGTGAAGCAACTCTTCAGTAATCAGAGCAGCAACAGCCGAAACAGTAGAACACCCAGTTCAGTGTAAGGCGAGGGACGGGATCATCCAGTTTGTCAAGATTTCTAGTCAACTCTACTGGCAACAAGATGGCGGCACGCAACACACGCGCTGCTAGTAGAACTGATAACGAAGATGTGGCTGAGGTGGATGACCCTGTAGTAGGGCTAAATCGTCAACCAGAACGAGTGCAGTACATCGTGGTACCTACTCACAAGAGGGTGCGGTGCTTTGGGGAGCGCACGGGTCCTACGGCTGAGGAATATGTCAGAGAGGTGAGAGCTGCCTGGAGAGTAGGGATGATGAGTAAAGAGGACCAGGCAGATGTTATTCTTGACAGTGTGACCCCAAGTGTCCGTAGGGAGCTGAGGATTCAGGCTGATGATGATGACCCAGAATCGATGCTACATTCCATTCTTAGGGTGTATGGGGAGCGTCGGAGCATCCCAGAAGTAATGGCCGCGTTCTACTCTACCCGGCAAGGTGCAAGGGAGTCTCTTTGGGAATTCTCCCATCGCATTCACGAGGTGTTTGAAAGTGTTGTAAGGGCACAAAAGCAGAACAACGTCACTCCTTTGGCGCCATCCTTTCTTCGTGACCAGTTTGCTGCTTGTCTGAGAGATGACCTACTAAGAAAGCTTGCAAAGGAAATGATCATCAAGGAGCCTACAGCATCGTTCACGTCGGTGAGGGACTATGCCCTACGGTTTTTGGAGACTGAGCCCACTTCTGGGGCTGGTGTTGCCAGTGTCGAAGCAGCTTCGGGGGCTGGTGTTGCCAATGTTGAAGTGGCAAGAACAGAGACTGTGTCAGATACGCATGCATTAAACGCAGAAGTAGAGCGGCTGAGAGCACAGGTGACTCAATTAGAGGCTAAAATTGATGCGATGTCTCAGGAGCAGGGGAGACGTACCAGGACAGTTCGTTGTTTTAGATGCAGAGAACTAGGCCACGTACAGAATCGATGTCCACAGGCGTTAAACTAGACCCCTCTGTGGCTGGGAGTCAGGTTACAGAAGGGGAGCAGAATGGCTCAAAGATAAAGATGGTTGGTGGTCGACCGGAGTGCGAGGCGCTTATTGCAGGGAAGAAAGTCAAAGGCGGCCAGGGATGTAAGGGTAGCAGGAGGCGACCCAGGGCACCAAGGAAGCCTAGGAAAATAAGATGCTTCAACTGTGGAGACCTTTCGAACCACATGGCAGCCAAGTGTCCCCAGGGCCCGCTTCCTAAGCGATGTTTCCATTGTAGGTCCCCGGACCATTTGATATCGGTTTGCCCATCAAAGAGCGCCCTCTCTAAGCGTACCAACACATCTACATTGCCGTCACAGTGCAAGCCAAGAGATGGCCGTGGCAACTGTCACCATAAGGGCGCCGGGAAAAGTGGTCGGCACTTAGAGGAGGAGACTCATCTAAAACTCGTTGAAGGACACGTTTCCAGGCTACGAGGGGCGCACGTAAGAGCAGAGCCACCGTTGCAGAGTTTTGCAGCAGTCCGGAAAGAGAGATGTGACAAGCTGTCGTGTTCTACTCCACTACAGGTCGGAGAATTGGTGAAGAAGAGAATGCACGACGCTGAGAGATCCGAGATTCGTGATATGTGGTCAGAAGACGAGTACGTTGTAGTTCGTGCTCCCACAATGACAGGGGGTCCGTATATCATCCAACGAATGGACAGAGCGAGTCCGGGCATTAGAGTCACTGGCAACGAACTCAGACGTAGTGAAGACAAAGATGATTCACCAGACTTGATAGATACGACACTAGGCCTACCTGAAGCACCAGCTTTGCCAGAGGAGACAGACCCTAGGGAGGACGAAAATGATTTAACGCCCGAACCAGGCTGGTATGCCCTGCAGCCGATAGAAGGTCCTGCCCCGAGACGTTCTGAGAGAATACGACTGAAGCGCATAGCTTAGTGCAGTTGTCGGGACGACAACAAAATCAGGCGGGGAATATGTGACAGCGCCATCTTGAGGTCTGTCGTTCTCGGCGCTGGCCCCATCTGGGCAGTCATGTTGTCTATGTGGTTTAGTGCCTTTTGATCACGTTATCTTCAAGCAGATTTATTACAAGGCCATAATAAGCCTACATATTAGTAGTGTTTTTGCTCTAGTTGTGTATATCTGTGTTTTCATGCATTCTGGAGCAATAATCGCGTGTGTTATCTGTGTGGCGCAGATTAATGCGCGTAAGCGCGCAGTAAATTGAGTGGTTAGGCCAGGGCCTATAAAAGGGGTAGCAAGTGGCGAAACTGGGATTGTTGAGACAGCCGCCCAGTAAGAACAGACGAAGAAGACACACAAGAGCCAAGCTGTAAATGCCTTGAGCACGTGAGTTAATTTAAATTAGCATTAGTTTTCTAGGATTCTGAAATTATATCGATGTGGCTATTTTAATGTTTAATGGAATAAATAGATAGATAGATAGATGTGAAAGTTTAAGAGCGATTATTTCATTCTTCAGAAAGGCAGACATAGTGTGAGGCTATTTCACTGCGAAATTTAGATAAGATTAACAATCGCAAGATAGCAACCTCGTGGTGATAAAAGGCGGTGATAGCGAGTCTGAGCAAACACGCTCTGCGTGTTAAACCTATAATATGTTATGCCGAGCGACACGCGGTGTATTTAGTTCCAGTTTTTGGTTAAAGCCAAGAATATTATTCTTTAATGTAAGAGTAATTTTATTTTATCCTTTAATGTAAAAGTAATTAAGTGTATTTCACGATTATTGATTATTCTACTGTTTATCTTTAGTGGTTACTTAGAAGGGAGAATAGTCATTTAGATTTCTGGTGCGTAAGGCAAGTTGAGACAGGTGTTTCTCTGTTTGCTCCCGGTGGAGCATGGAAACACCAATGCGGCTGGTGTCCACCACAAGTCAACAGAAGCATTTTTATGCTGTTACAGTGGTTGTTCCTGTAATAATGTGTTTCATGTGATGAGTTCCCAATCTCGTCAGGGGTCACATATGACACGTTTGTGGCCAGGCGCACCAGTCGTCACATACGACATGCTTCAGAAGGCAGTAACGAATATTGATGTGGGTCGGTTGAGAGGTAGTAGTTAATTCTCATTATTGAGATTATTTGTTGTACATGTATTGAAGAATATTATTTTATGTCCAGTTGATTATTATTGTTGTGTGAACAATGGTTTGTGAGAGCACGTGGGCGTACCAGATGTATATTTCTCTTCTCCGCTCCTGAGGGAGCATGGGGCCACCGGTGTGGTTTACCTCAGCATGAAGCATTCAGATGCTCTTGCAGTAGTGGTTTCGGTAGCAACCTATGTTACCCGGTGCGATTGCCAGCCTCATGCACAACACCATACTAGTCGCATTGGACGACACGCATGAGTGTGTGAGATAGTTGATGATATCAGGTGGGCGCATGTTTTCTTTATGGTAAGTGTTATTATCCATGCTATTAATGTTCACTTAGACATTATTTTATTTATTGTTTTTCAGACAGTCTATGAACACTGACTGGGTGTTCGTTGGATTGTTTGTTGGATTGTTTGTTTGGTGTTCGGTTCTGTTCGGTAGAATTAAATGTTGATCTGCATAAGGCTTTGGGTTGCTTGAATTGTTAAGTCTGCTGCTGAGAGGGTTGCAAGCAACCAATAATTGCAACCCCTGTCAAACGATCCTTTATAAATTTTCTTGGTGCACGGGTCTTGGGTGTGAGGTACCCCTAGCGCCCCTGTCACATATATATAAGTATATATTACCATGTGAAGTTTAATATGCATGGGATGGTAGAATAGAAGAGGGGGCACATAATTATGTGTCGGAAAACGTCATACTCAGAAGAGCGTTTCATTTCTATTTCTATTACCGGTTATTGGTGGTACCAGCAAAAAGGACCATTTCTGGGACAAGAAGGGACGAGTTGTTACGCTTTAAGACAGAAGACCAGCTTTGAAGACTGTCCTAGACTTTCCTGAGAAACGAGCTTTACCCTACGAACCTTTACCAGAGACGAGTGAAGGCAGTGTACAGAAAAGCAACTCATCAGGAGGAGGAGGATCAGAATCGTTACTGGCAGCTAAGTTAACCCATATGCTGCCACCTGAACTTCTTATCAAAAACCATCACCCAAGTGATTAAAACTTTATTTTTTAATTAACTATTATTCCTTTCTTTTAAACTGTTAAACTTAAAGTGATTATTAAATTTTGTTATTTGTAATTATATCAAAGTAACTTCGATTCAACCATTTTAAATGTACTACATGTTTGTCTCAGTCAAAGTTACTAAACACACACTCTAAACAGAGCTATATTATAATAAACAAAAGTTGTCGGCTGATTCCAGAATTAACGTGCTCAGCAAATGCCAGCATTGTTTTCGCTTATCTGAATATCTTGTGAAGACTCATTTGTGGTAGAAGTGTAATTAACCTTCTATCTACACATCTGCCAAGAGCAATCTTGTGCGCAGGTAGATACCTTAGAAGCCAGTATTAGATACTCTTGAGTTGTGGCCACTGTTGGACCACTACTGCAAAGCAGGGGAGGAAATACAGTCACAGATAGGGATAATATAGTATCTCATTAACGGGACAGATAGGGAGAATATAGTATCTCATTTAACTAACTTAACATTGTGGCGTCGAACACCAGTCAGTAACCGAGTTGATAAACAGATCTGGAGATGGAAGAGTCATGGTTGCCTTCACCAGGCGGAATGGTACTTGAAGAAGAAAATAGAGGAAGGAAAACAAATTAAGAAGACGAAGAGGGAAGGAAGATTAGACAGTATAGAATTAGAAAGAATAAGAGGAGAAGGAAAAAAGGACAGACGGACTCGAATTCTTTCTCTCTTAGATCAGTCTGTTTTAACGATTGAAAGCCAACATCTGAGAGATCAACGGATCTTATCGAAGTATTCATATTTATTTTCCGCTGTCTCAGCGGTCTACATTATAAAAAGTCAATAATCCTTGTGACATATTTCTTATCTAGTTTATTGCATTTTTGTCAACCCAAAATTGGTTGTGCGCATGTGCGTAGTTAAGGGAGTTAATGTAAAACTGGAGGATTAAGCACACGGGGGCGGTTTTACAAATAAAGCATTGGGGGTGGGGGGCTGAATTATGTTTTCATGTACTAGTGGTCTCTGTAGCCATGTTTTACTTGATGAGGTTGGCAGTCTCATTCACAACCTCATATTAGCCACGTCTACCGACATACCTGAGATAGCAGCTGCCAGCGACATGGGACAAAGTTAAGACGTGATGGAGAAATAATATTCGGAAGTTTAGCTTTGATTATACGTTGATCCCTGTAAGTCTGATTTAATCTACCAAAATATAAAGTTGTCCCGTATAGTTCCCAGGGTCTCTGAAGAGATAACGAAAAAATGTGACTACTGAACCCTCACGCATGCCGTACAAGATGACATATATGAGGTTGTCCAAAGGCCTGGCAACTTCATCATTTAAAACAAATTCCCACACCTCTTGCAAGAGCATGGAATTGCTTGTTGCAGAATTCCTGCTAAGGGATCAGCTACAGTTGTGGCTTCATGCTCTGTAGGGAGTGCAAAGGAAAATGTTGATGATGTATTGTTCCAGCACTCTACTGGCACCATGTTTCTTTTACTTGGTTTGACAGCTTTATTACTATTGGTTTGTTAGCTTTATATTGTTTCGTTTGAAAGCTTTGTTACTATTGGTTTGAAAGCTTTATATTGTTTCATTTGAAAGCTTTATTACTATTGGTTTGAAAGCTTTATATTGTTTCGTTTCAAAGTGTTCTACTATTTTCTTTGAAAGCTTTGATCTATTTAGTTTGAGAGCTTTCTTCCGAACGTACGCATGGCTAAGTTCCATTATTGATCCTATACGCAATTCAATAATTTCAGCACACATCAATGGTTAAAAAGCGAACCCCTGTATATGTAATGCGTTTCTTTTGTTTACATTATTATGTAACGTGCACGCAGTGGTAGCTGCCATGCAGCCTAGAGATGTACTTTTTGTACACTTTACATACACGCCTTTATTTGTACAGCTGTTATAGTTAGCAACAGCCTGCGTCCGTTACATGAAAATTTGTGGCTGATTTACTATTTAATGAGATTGTGTTCACTTCTGTGAAGGAAAAGGTGTGTTTAGTTGTGCCTAAATGTAATTGTAATATTTGTATGTCGTATAGCTTGTTATTGTTGATCAGAATCGACGTCACTGCACACTGGGCAAGCCCACAGCTGCTCAGTTTCCCTGAGCAAATGTTGAAGGGTATGAATGCTAATTATTCCTGTTGCGCGCTGGTTGTTGATGCATCCTCTCATACGTCCATCCTTATTGTTCTTACATTTGATACCAGCTTCCATCAATCTTAGCCTTGATGGTTCACCTATTGCAGTGTCATTCTCTAATAGGCGATCATTAATTGACCTCAGTATCTCTTCATGATCCATGTCCAATGCACCTTCTATGTGTTGCTCTTGAAGCTTGTCGGTCAGCTCTTTCATTGCTGCGTACCCCGCTATGACCAGGACAGTAGATCCACACCAGTTCCTGAAGATTCGAGGATTCGATGGAGGTTTTTTGTTCATGCTGGAGCCATCCATTTTGGACCTTCCGAAGCACCGATTGTGAGTCTGATGCAATGACTGCCCTTGTTAATGAAGTATCAGACATCCACCTGAAGGCTGCAGTAGCTGCCTCTACCTCCATTCACAAGCTGAAAGTTGATATCATGAAGGCCCCACTATGTACAGCGACTACTGCCCTTTAATTTAGCAGAGAAGCCCCACCCTGATTTCTTACCACGGATTACAGACTCATCAGTGTACACAATGGCATCATCATCTCCAACGCTGCCCTCCCATTGGCCCAAGTTCTGCACTCTCTACCAAGGCTGATGATGACTCAGTTCTCATGTGACTTACTCAACTCTTCCCCTTTTAATATATTTTTGACTGTGGTTACCTGCTTAATCGTTGCCTTTGCCTGTGCCATCCATAACATTTCCCGCTTTATTGTTGCTCCCGTAATGTCAGCTATGTTTCCATGCAGGGGGTGCCTTTTGACTGTGGTTACTCGCATATAGGCTTTTGACTGGGCCATCGCATATCTAATCGATAGTAATCCAAGCATGTACCGTATAGTCACGACACGGGTATCTCGCGTACAGCCCAAGACTACGCGAATTCCTTCATTTTGAATGTGCTCCGATCGTTTACATTGTGATATTGACAGCATGAGTATTCCCAGATCATAGTAACTGATTATACAGGGGAAACAGTAGTCTCTGCTCCAGGTGCGCTGTGGCCGTTGTTTTTAGGGCTGCCAGACTGCTGTTGCACTTCTGTATGATTAAATCACCATGGTACTTGTATGATAACCTGCAATCAAATGTTATGCCGAGGTATTTCAGCTTGTCTTGCCTTTCAGTTTTCTGCCCAATGAAAGTAATGTCTGGAAGATCTGCTTTCACTATGGAGTTGTTCAAGAAGCACCACAGCACACAGGCTTTGTTGGGATTGACCTTTTAGGTGATGCCCTCGCTTCATTTAACCACCTCATGTAGTGCTCTTTGTATGCTATTGACCATTTCCTGTCGGTCAGAGCCAGTCCTATGAATGAGTATATCATCTGCAAAAGTCAGCCCAGTTGGCTGAATGGTGGCTACTTTTACTGTGTAGATGTTAAACAGCACCGGTGATAGTGGAGAGCCCTAGGGTAGTTCCGGGCATATGCGCATTGGTTCTGATGTCCATGTTCTCAAGCGAAATGCAACTGATCTTTCAGTTAAGATAGCTGCTATCCATCTTGTTAGCTAAAGGTTAACACTGCAAGCCATTACATAGTTCATTAAGGTTTCAAAGTTCACATTGTTATAAGCATCCTGTAGGTCAATTCCTACAGCAACTGTTTCTCGTTTACCCTGGAATCCCTCGTATACATCATAAGCAAATGTTCCAGCGTTTCCCCATGTTGCTTTTGTGGGCCTATACTAGCTACCCAGGGTATCAGGAAGGATGTGTGCTTTTTCGAGGTGGCTCATTACTTGTTTCGCAACTTTGTTTTCAAGTAATTTACCATAGACATTTTGACAGTATGATAATTCGATAGCTGCTGAGCAGTGTGGGGTCTTTACCAGTTTTAGAAAGTGCCCTTAGGTAACTATGTAGCCAGTCTTCCGCCGCCTCAGCGTTCTTTATGCTGATGTTGATATTCCTCACCACATTCAAAATTCCCTTTGTCATCCCGCTTTGTTAATATTGTACATCATCAGTGCCTGGGGCGGGGTTTCTACTGGTTTCTAAGGTGTGCACAGCGTCTTTTTTCATAAATGAGGTGGAAATATAACTCACGCCTTATGTCATTCTGTGACAAAATGGACGACCTCTATCAATCTTTGGTTCTCTCCGGCAGTATCGGTACATTTGCGGTACTGATTGTTATTATGTGCTGTCAATTGTCGCCCTTTTCTTTCGTTATTTTTCTGCTAAGTAGCAGATATTTGATTTCATCAAATCACCCTGTAGGTGATAAATATCACATTTGCTGATTTGATACATCACATTTGCTTGGCGCTACCCCGATTGGTGCTTATAGGCGCGGCAGATTAACTGACATCGGCCAGTGCTATCAGCTTAAATTACCAATAAGACATGGAGTTTGCGCACTCATACAACAGATAACGAGATTATTGTCTGTGTGACACATGTGGGCAGACACGTGATATAATCGCTTCTGGTCACTTGGTTAAAAGTAATCACGGATTTATTACATTTTAGACAATATGAGTCTACAAATGTGTTTGTGAGAGTGTATGCAAGGCATCAGATGTCCATATATGGTAATACGTGACCTTTGCAGGCACGCACCTTATTTCACGTGGGACTATTTTGAAATATCACACCCTATCCTGCATGATTTGAAATGATTGGATCTTTCTGATTAGATTCATTACAACATTGAGGGAATATAGCCTGACCATATTGCAGTTTTAACTCAACTGTGAATTTTAAGCTCGCCGAGACAACCTCAGACCTCGCCAGAGTGAAGACTAGATTCATAATTCCTATTTGTTAACCGGACCTTTTATTGGAGAACCGGATAAGACTTACAAAAGCACAGGAAATCTCTACATTTTTAATAATGAACACTGGGACTAGGAAACTGAAGAAACACGGAGTCAGAGGGGGCCATCTATTGTAAAATTAAAGACATCCCAGATGCATGTAAGAGAACAATTCGTCTCTTTTATTCATCTGAGCAAACAAGTTTGTAGCCAGGACTGGCGTAAGTTGTGATTTACATTTCATATTTTATTACTAACATGTGAACTAACATATATATATGTATAAATTACCATGTGAAGTTTAATGTGTGAAACTTGCTGTTGGATGTCAAAGTCATTTGAGGCTGGCAACCTCAGTATCTAGAATGATGATTCATGAACCACCACTGCACGGGCTGGTGATTGCTTTATTTATAGTTTCATAAAGAGAACTAAAAGCGTAAAGTAGTTCCAGGTTCCCTATGGAGCAGGGAGGGAAAGATGAAAAGAAATGATGTACATTCTAAGCATAATACTTACATTTTCCAAGCAGTGTAAATGTTCCTATAAACATATTCTCTTTAAAATTAATGTAAGTTTCGAGCTTTAAACCAGTGTAAATGTCTGTGAAAATATTCATTTTAATTAATAGAAGTTTAAAACTTTTCCACGAGTGTAAATGTAAATGAAACATACATCAATTTGTATTGTGAACACTTTTCAAACAGTGGAGATGTAAATGTAAAACATATTATATCTGTACCATTTAACCTTTTCATTTAAATGTAATGTAAAGCTAAAGCTATTCAGTTTAAATGTAAAGGAAGTTTTATCCCAAGGGATTAAATTTAATTCTCATCGAGGGTTAATTCTGACATGGGATGGTAGAATAGAAGAGGGGGGCACATAAATGTGTTGGGGAAAACGCCATACTCAAAAGAGCATTTCGTTTCTATTTCTATTACCAGTTACTGGTGGTACCAGCAGAAAGTACTATCTCTGGAACCAAGTGAAGGTAGAAGTGGACTGACGTTGTACGAGATGCCATCATAAGAGGGTCTTATAGACAAACGCAGAACCAACTTGGCCATTACTCCTTGACGTTCTGGGAATGTGCAACGCCTGAACTTTGACCAGAGACGAGCAATAGCAGCGTGAAAGGAACTGACCCAGCGGGAGAAGAAACTACCATTGGCAGCTAAATGAAAATATCCACTGCCAAAAGTGACCTCCTTTATTCAGTTAAATCCCATCCAAGTGATGAAATTCTTTTCATAAATATTCAACTTATTTTCCAACTGTTAAAACTTAGTGATTATTAAATTTTGTTATTTGTAATGTTACAAATTTAACTTCAATTCAAATCCTTTTAAATGTACTACATGTTTGTCTCAGTCAAAGTTACTAAACACACACTCTAAACAGATATATATATATATATATATATATATATATATATATATATATATATATATATATATATATATATATATATATATATCTATATATATATATATATTATATTCCACTGATTAAATCAGGTGGGGGCTTAACAAGCTAGAATAACCTTTGCTAAATTCTTCATAAAAGTGTCGGCAGATTATAGAATTAAAGTGCTCAGCGACTCAGCGAGACCAGGTCTTCTACAACAGCCATTTATGAAAGTCTGTAACTTCTTGGTTGTCGGCTTTCTTTTTATACTAGGTTCAATGTGAAAGACATGGTTAAACTGTGTGCGGCGAACTATTTCTCAGGCGCTCTCTCATCCGAAACCAGATCATCTGCTATAGCAAACATTTGCTGATTTGGTTGCACTTTGACCTTGTGTCTAAATCAATTAATTTACCGTCTCTGTATGTAGCGCATGTCTTCTTTCTTCCCTCCCCTCCCCCCACAAACTTCTTAGTTTTTCATTACCATCTTAGTGGCCTGGTTGGCATATTTTTTTAAAAATCACTATATTTTTAAAAGAAGGTTTGCTTAGTTTTGATGAGGCTTGACCAGTTCAACCTTGACAGAAGGTCCGTCGGTTATTTTAGAGCACTTATCCAAGTATAGAAAGATCGTGGAGTATCGGATATTGGTATCAGTTTTCTTGCCTAGCACGGTGTAGCTAGCTGTCCTTTTCAGGGTCCGGCCTTGTCTGGGCTTCATCGTGCTACCTGCTGATACTGATACGCCTTTTAGGGCTTAATAGTTATCAGCGCTGCATCATAGTTCTTTGGACTGGCAATTGCAGTCTGATGTAACTGAAGGACTTCTGTATAAATTGATAGGGGGCATACCTTGCCACAAGAAGACAAACACTTTAAAGAAATAAAAACAAAATATGTTGGTAACGAAGTGTATCATGCTGTACCTGGTAAATTCTCCACCTGTTTGCTACAGTAGTTTGTAGACCACCTAGGCTATTTTATCATCTACACTTGTCATGTTCTAGCTGGCCATCTGTCGCTTGGTTTTGAGTTTAAAGTTTTATGTCAAGAATTATCATGTATTATGAATTATTTTCTTTTTTAATTGGACAATTATTTATTCATTTATTTTTTGTGACTGAGAAACAGATGTTTAATTGTAGGACAAATCGGTTTTCCAGACGTGTAGACAATCTTGGGGAGGGGGGGGGGTGGGGGGGGGCGGGGGGGGGGGGTAGGGTGTTGGGGGGGGGGGTGGGGGTGGGTGGGGGGGGGGGGTGTGTGGGAATTTTAATTAATTTAGCTTAAGGCATTGGGCTGTATCGTTATATGTGTATTTTTTAATGCTTTCCTTAATTCTTATTATTCAGATGGTTGGTGGAGCACTGATGCTGTCGAAAGTTTGATATTATTTGTTCGGTCTTCTTTTTGGTCCAATATTTTTGTTTCTGCACAAACGTCAATCAAGAAGTTACAGGTTTTCAGAAACGGGTGCTTTCACACAATAGTATAATTGAAATGATATGACATGATCAGCAATTTGAAACTGGTGGAAATAGACATACAAATACCAGTGGAAAAAGAGGTGAGAACAAGATAGTGGCTTTTGCATACCTGTCAACCAATACGAATTTTTCGTACAATGTACGGATTTTTGATACTTTTAACAGTGTACAGCCGTACAGACTCGTTGTACGGATTTCCCCCCCCCCCCCCAATTTTTTTTTTTTTTAAATTCAAAAAATATTTTCCAACCCAAGTTTTTTTTAAAATTTTAAATCAGAAAATATTTTCTAGCACAGGTTTTTTCTTTAACCAATTTTTTAAATGTTTAATTCCGGAAATCTCGGCGTTCGTTTTTAAACTGAGGTCTCTCCCAGCAACCAATCAAATCCTTTTATACCCAAGAATTCGGCAAACACTTTTAATTCGGCCTCAAACGCTTTCGGTTTTCAGCGTGACATCATATTTTTAAAGTTACCTGTTATCAAAGACGCCATTTTGTTTAAAAAGCTAAGTACTTATAAATTGGTTAAATATTGCTGTTGTTTTGCTTTGTTGCAATTTAATCGCTGCCTTAATCTTTCCAGTTAGGCCTTCATCTTGCCCCTCAATATATTTCCGATAAATTGTCATAATATTCTGTGTAGGCCCTACATAACTAGAAAAAAAAAGTTTGTTTGCATTGAGTAGGCCTACTTTATGCAAGCTCTCGAGATTCGCTGCTTTATTTTTTAATAAAGTGGCAATCTGTTATCACTGGTCTAGGCTACCAACTCGTAAATAATAATTTTGTAAATTTTTGGTGGTACGTTTTTTCTTCCTAGATTTGATATCTTGCCCTTCAATATATTTCCGATAAAGTGTCATAATATTCTGTGTAGGCCCTACATAATTAGGAAAAAAAAAAGTTTCTTTGCGTTGAGTAGGCCTACTTTATTCCAGCGCTCGAGATTAGCTGCTTTATTTTTTTAATAAAGTGGCAATCTGTTATCACTGGTCTAGGCTACCAACTCGTAAATAATAATTTTGTAAATTTTTGGTGGTACGTTTTTTCTTCCTAGATTTGATATTCTGTTCATAATTTTTATTTTTTATTTTTTTTGCTGTTAGCCGTTTGCTTTGTTCGTTGTATTTTTTTAATCATTCTCTTCGTCTACAAAGATTATTAGTTGAAATATTTCATCCACTGAATGAGGGCTGAGCCTAATTCAAAGAAACAAAAGCTTGCAGGTCATGGTAAGTTTCAGGTCGAATGGGTTAAACTCTTCCCTGGCATTGTAGATACATCCAAGTTAGGATCAACCCATGCTTTTTGTAGATTATGCAGCAAAGATATTAAAATAGTAGCTTCAGGATTATATGATCTGAAAGTACATTTTAAATCGAAATTGCATGAATAAATGTTTGCAATGAAGAAGGGAGCATCTATTAAGACCTTTTTTGCTCAGCCAAAGCAGGAAGAGGGTGGCATTATAAGGGCTGAAGTTTTATTTGCCAGTTTCATTGCCCAGCATAACTTAACTGCATCTGTTGCTGATCGTTTTTGTGACTTGACGCCTGTAATGTTTCCTGACAGTGATATTGCCAGAAAGTTCCAGTCGAAGAGGACCAAGACAACACTTATCATTAAAAACTGCCTGGCTCCATCTGCAACAGAACCAGTGATAAAGCTGTGCAGGGAAACACCCTTCTCATTAATGGTTGATGAATCAAATGACAAGAAAACAGAGAAGTGGTTAGCTATCATGGTGAGAGTTTTTGAAGAAGGATTGGGACCAAGAACGAGATTGTTGGACATGCCTGTATGCAGTGGTGGAACCAGTGATGTTGATAATCTGTTCACAAAATTTCATATTCCATGGAAAAATTGCATCGGCTTTGCTAGTGACAACTGCAATGTCATGGTGGGGAAATCAAACTCAGTACTTACTAGGATCAAGCAGAGGAACCCTTATGTTTTTAGTATTGGGTGCATTTGCCACCTTACAAATTTATGTGCACAAGATGGAATCAAACAAATATATAAATTAAAAAATAATATGGTATGAAATCAGTTTTACAAGTAAACTGTACACATGAGACAAGGGACGTTTCGGGTTTTACCCTTCGTCAGCCACAGTTACGAAAAGGTGACAAGGACAAGAACTACATATAGGTACTACAAAGGTCTATGATGATGAGGAAAACGTCAAATGAGCGATACAAGCAGATGAAACCACGGTGATGCGCGAAACGATAACAATAATAATGCAAGAAAATCGTGAAACCAGAAAGACATGTCGAAACAAGAAAGTAAATAATCAACGAAACGAAGACAGAAATGAACAACAATATTAAAATGCGTAAAAAAATCACTTAGCTAGATCGAAGAGAGGAACATTCAAAATGGCTGAAAAAATAAGGCGTCATGCGGAAGTGACATATGAGCTAGTGACGGCTAAGAACAGATAATTGAGGAAACGAAACGAACCAAAGCAAAAACAAGGATAGATAGGAAAATAACGACAGAAGCCACCAGAATTATGCAAAATGATGCTGGACATTCATCCCAGCAGGAGCTAAAACGCCCATTTGAAAAATGAGACGATTCTCCAACAAAAAGTGAGTTCGGTCGTCGCCGATACATTAACGGAGGGCAGTGACATGAATGTCAGAGTTACCTGAATGGTCAGGGCTGTTGAAGTGAAGGGCCACCGGTAAATGTTTGCCATGATGGATGTCATTCAAGTGCTCCCGAAACCTGTCTGCCAAACGTCTTCCAGTTTCACCAATATAGATCATGCCACACCTCTTGCATATGATAGCATAAATCAGGTTTCTGGATTCGCATGTGAAAGACTCCCCAATGGCAAATTTACCGTTCGGAAAGGAGACTGACTGCGTTTGGAGTACAAAAGGACAGGTCTTACATATGCAGCGTTGGCACGGTTTAGTACCAAAGTGAGAAGGACTAGTTTGTCTCAAGCGACTATGCACAAGAATATCCCTAAAATTCTTATCCTTACGATATGCCAACAAAGGGGTATCACGAAACAACTCTCTGGTATCAGGATCGGAGTGGAGAATAGGCAGATGACGGAACAGAATTTTTTTCACCGCCAAACAGTGAGGGTGGAAAGTTAAGACAAGTTTGAGTCTGTCAGATGTAGTAGTAGGTTTAGCAGTAAGTGCAACCTGACGAGTGACGGGACTAATGCGATTAAGGGCATCAGATAAGACTCTTTCAGGATAGTGACGTCTGCGAAAAAAGTCGAGCATTTCTTGAGCTCGTTCACGGAAATCATCTTCATCGTGACATATCCGACGTAAGCGTAGAAGTTGAGAGTAGGGAATGGAATTTTTACAGCTGGGAGGGTGAGAAGAGGTGTAAAGAAGGAAACCATGAGCATCAGTAGGTTTATAAAAGACAGAGGTAGTAAGGCCAGTAGGAGTAATATTGACAGTGAGGTCAAGGAAGTTAACTGAAATGGTAGAAATCTGAGAAGTGAATTTGATTGCAGGATGGAAATTGCCAACATAGTCAATGAATCTACGGAGGTTGGACTTCAGACATGTCTGTGACACCAATACCATCGTCGATATAGCGACGGTAAAACTCAGGTAATGGTCCATCATAACTTTGAAGCACCAAATATTCAAAGTGACCCATGAAGAGGCAGGCATAACTCGGGCCCATTTTGGTGCCCATAGCAACGCCACTAATTTGATTAAAGAACTGGCCATTGAATTCAAAAGAGTTGAGAGTGAGGACCAATTCCGCAAGGCGAAGAAGAGAACCGGTGCTAAAAGTAAGGTCAGTGCGTCTGTCGAGAAAAAATTGAAGTGCTTTAAGGCCATCAGAGTGTGGAATGGAAGTATAAAGCGAACAAACATCCAGAAGGAAAAGACGGTAAGTGTGGTCAGGTGTGAATTGGATGGAATCAAAAGTAGTGATAGCATGGGTGGTGTCCTTAAGATAGGAAGGTAGATTGGCCACTAATGGTTGCAAAATACTATCCAGGAAATCAGAGCTACGTTCAGTGGGACAAGAGCAGGCTGAAACAATAGGTCGACCCGGATTGTCAATTTTATGAACCTTGGGAAGCATGTAGAAGGAAGGTTTACCTAGACTACTATCAAGAATATGGAGAGACATGGCACTAGAAGGAAGGAGTTTATCTTGGATGAGATCACGAATAGTAGCATGAACAGTAAGATTATGGCGGACTGTGGCATCCCCAGAACTGGGTGAGTAAAAGGTGGAGTTGCCGAGCTGTGAGACTCCTTCTTGAATGTACAAGTCCTTTCGCCAAAGTACCACTGCACCACCTCGGCAGGTTTGATGATAATGTCATCCCGTTTTTTAAGGGATGACAAGGACCGCCACTCAGAAGTAGTCAGGTTAGATCGACGTAGACGGGGTAGAGAAAGTTGATTAATGTCATGCAAAGTGTTAGCAATGTATAAATCAAGAGCAGCAGAGGCGCCTGGAGCCGGAGTCCAGTCTGACTTAGGTTTAATAAAATGACGAAAGATATCCTTGTCTGGCTCATAATCATTACCCTTCCTATGGTAATACTGAAGATGCATGCGACGATGGAAGCTGTAGACATCTTGGAGCATAGAATATTTATCAAATGTCGAGCGAAGAGGAACAAACTTGAGACCTTTACTAAGAACAGATAATTCATCAGGAGATAGTTGTAGATCAGAAGGAATGCAAATAACTTTGGTAGAAGTGGGAACAGGGGACGCTGAAGTTTCAGAAAGAACATGAGTGCGGAGGCGACGCAATTTTTCTTTTTTATGCATGCTTAGCCGAGTGTAGAGCTCCTTATTAGTATCATGAATAATAGTACGAATAAGAAGCAAGGCTGTCGGGTACGAAGAAGTCATTAGACGAAGTTGGTGAGTGAGGTTGGATTTCAAAAGTTCCAAGTCAGTGAGCAGGCATTTATGCATAGCACTAACACACCTCATCACCCGTGTGTTACCGGGGCCCGAAAGGGGAGCAAAGAATAGTAACACTGTCCCCTGCCAAGCATGTCGTAGAAGGCGACTAAGGAGGGTTGGGCATGGGGCCGGTTACCCCATCCTGTAAAAAAAAAATTTAAACCACAAAAAACTTCAACAAATATGGACAAGTCAAATAAAGAAAATAAAACACAGCCATCCAAGACAGGGGAAGGTCCTCTCGCGGAGAGGCGTATGATGCAACACAGAGAAAGCCGAAAGGAGTCTGTGTTGCTGACTAACCTTCTTTCTTCTAGGAGAACTTCCAGATTTGGCACCTGGAATGTTCGGACATTGAACGAACAAGGGAAAGTGGCACAAGTAGCAGCAGAAATGAGGGAATACAAAATCGAGGTTCTGGGAATGTGTGAAACAAAGTGGAAGGGGGTAGACAGGAAGAAACTCATCACAGGTGAATTGGTGCTGTCCTCAGGACACGAAGACGAAAGTTCACACCACAGTGAAGGGGTAGCTCTTATGTTATCTAAAGAAGCACAGAAAGCACTCATTGAATGGGAAGCTGTGGGACCCAGAATAATAACAGCTATTTTCAAAACAGCTAAAAAGAAAATTCATGTCAATGTCATCCAATGTTATGCACCAACTAATGACAAAGAAGAGTCTGTGAAAGAAGCATTTTATACTAAACTACAGGAAATTATGGATAAAGTAAAAAGAAGAGACATTACAATTTTGATGGGTGACATGAATGCAAAGATAGGTACAGTCAATACCGGATTTGAAGAAGTCATGGGAAAACATGGGCTAGGAGTAATGAATGAAAATGGAGAACTATTCGCAAACTTCTGTGCTTCAAATCAACTGGCTATAGGAGGAAGCATGTTTCCACATAAGAGAATACACAAGGCAACATGGATATCACCAGACCATAGAACAGAAAATCAGATCGATCATATATGCACAAAGAAGAAGTTTAGATCATCATTGCAGGATGTAAAGGTATATAGAGGAGCAGATGTGGCATCAGATCACCATCTTCTGATAGCCAAAGTAAAAATGAAACTCAAGAGATATGCAACAATGCAAAATTATAGACAACAGTTTAATGTAGGACAGCCATAAAAGATAAGAATGGGAAACTGCTCAGCAATATACAAGAGCAAATGAAGAGGTGGACAGAATATTTTGGGGACCTTCTCAATAGACCAGTTCCACAAAACCCGCCGGACATCCAGCCAGCAGAAGAAGAGCTACAAATTAACGGTGAAAGACCAACGAAGGAAGAAATAAAGAAAGCCATAAAGCTTCTAAGAGATGGAAAAGCGTCTGGACCTGATGGCATTCCAGCAGAGGCCATCAAAGCAGATATCGACACGGCTACAGAGATGTTATATAAATTACTTGGTAAAGTCTGGGAAAAAGAAGAGATACCAGCAGAATGGAAGGAAGGATATCTGGTTAAGTTGCCTAAGAAGGGAAATCTACAAGAGTGCACAAATTATAGAGGAATAATGTTACTATCAGTGCTAGGAAAGGTATTGAACAGGATTATCCTTGAGAGATTAAAGGAGTCCATAGACAAGAAATTGAGAGATGAACAAGCAGGTTTTCGACAAAACAGATCATGTACAGACCAGATAGCCACTTTGAGAATAATAGTTGAACAAAGTCTGGAATGGAATTCACCACTATACATCGGATTTGTGGACTACGAAAAAGCATTTGACAGTGTGGACAGAGAATCACTTTGGAAATTGATGAGGCATTATGGAGTTCCCCTGAAGATCATTAATTTAATAAAGAAAACCTATGAAGACATGACGTGCAGAGTTCTTCATGAAGGACAGCTTACAGAACCATTTGGGATAAGAACAGGAGTGCGACAGGGATGCCTCTTGTCTCCATTTCTTTTCTTGCTGGCAATAGATTGGGTTATGAGATCATCGACAACACACAACAGAAATGGAATCCAGTGGACTCTGACTAAGCAGTTGGATGATCTGGATTTTGCTGATGACTTGGCTCTTCTGTCCCATAACCGTAATCAGATGCAGGACAAATTGAAAACACTCGATGAGAGGTCACAGCAATTGGGTCTGAAAATACACAGGGAAAAGACAAAAATAATGCGAATAAATGCAGGTAATGAAAACAGGGTTGAACTTGAAGAAACACCAATACAAGATGTAGAATCATACACATATCTTGGCAGTAATATAGACAAAGTTGGAGGGACAGACAGCGATATCAAAATAAGAATACAAAAGGCAAGAGGAGCTTTCATTGCATTGGGAAATATATGGAGATCAAGAGAAATAGGATCCAACACGAAAATAAGAATCTTCAACTCAAATGTGAAGTCAGTCCTATTGTATGGCTCGGAGACATGGAGAACAACAAAGACAACAACCAAAAAGCTACAGACTTTCATAAATGGGTGCTTGCGTAGAATAGAGGGATTAAAATGGTATGACAAGGTTACCAATGTGGAACTGATGACAAGAACTGGACAAGTGCCAGTGGAACAAGAGATGAGAAGAAGACGATGGCGATTGATAGGACACACACTGAGGAAACCTGTTGATAGCATTACAAGGCAGTCCTTGTTCTGGAACCCCCAGGGCAAGAGAGGCAGAGGAAGACCAAGAAGTACATGGAGAAGAGAGTTGGAAACAGAGGTGAAAATGATGAGGAGAACATGGAAAGAACTTGAGATGATGGCACGTGACAGGAGGACTTGGCATGTGTTTGTTGAAGGCCTATGCTCCTTTGGGAGTGGAGGGTTATGAATGAATGAATGAATAACACACCTCATGCGTTGAAAGGAACACTTTTTTCAACAGTTGACTGTGCCAGTAGAAGACCTTTTGTTAGACATGTACTATCATTTTGAGCACAGCTCAGAAAGGCTAATAAGGAGTTCCAACTATTCACAGAAGCAGATGACCTGAATATTCTTAAACATTGTCAGACTCGCTGGCTGTCATTGCAGAAGGTAGTTGATAGAATTATTGACCAGTATACAGCTCTCTCATCTTATTTTAAAAGCCACAATGATGTTGAAAAGCCTGGCAGAGTCCAAAACATCCATAAACTTTTAAAAGCACCACTAACCCAGCTGACCCTTCATTTTCTGAGTTTCATTCTGCCACTGTTAAATGAGTTTAATAAACTCTTTCAAACAGATGAGTCGCAGATTGGTGGCATGATGGAGGAGATGGACAGATTGCTTAGAAAATGTTTAGTTAAATTTGTGGAGATGAAGTATGTTAAACAGGTTGTTGACTTGAGGCTTATCAAATTTAGTGATCGTGGGGTGCAGCATGATGACAGCATACTAGCAATTGGCCTCTCGAACAGAGCATTTATCGAAGAAATGGAGCTTGATAGTGGAGTAAAGAGTTCATTTTTTGAGGATGTCAGAAATCTTTACACATCAGTGGTTAAAAAAATTACTGATAAATTTCCCTTTGACAACCAGGTTCTAAAGGACTTAAAAGTGCTAGATCCAAGCACTAAAGATAATCTCAGGTATCCAAACATCTGCAGATTGGCAGATGCTTTTGCCCAAGATCTTGATCAGGAAGCACTGAAAGATGAGTTCGATGACTACTGTATGTTGTCTGATGTGTGTGTGCCTCTACTGACAGATAGTGGTCAGAAAAAGAGCTTCTGTAGCTATTGGCTGGAAGTTGTTGACCAGAAAACTAGTACTGGTGCCATCAGCTTCCCTAATTTGAAAGTCATCATTCAGCGACTGCTGATACTTAACATTGATACATGCTGTGCAGACTTTAAGCCCACAAATGCAATTCTGCAAAGTGCTAAAAGTGCATGTGTTGATTATAATACAAAACACTGTACATCGAAAAAATAGTGTACATCATGATCACTAAGTTTTTTATATGTAAAGAACAGCATGAGACTATTAGCATGTTTTATATCACAATAATTCAAATGCTAATAGATTTGTATATGTCATTTCTCATTTTAAAACTGTATTGCATATAATTTATTAATATATTTTTTTGCGTAAGGATTTTTGGGTATTTGTAAGGATTTTTTTGGTCCGGCGTACAGATTTTTGTCTCATGAGGTTGACATGTATGCTTTTGATTGGACACACTTTGAGACAGCATTGATAGCATTACAGGGCAGTCGTTTTTGTTTTTTTCTGAAGTCCCCAGACTAAGAAAGCGGCCGAGGAAAAAAAACCATGGAGAGTGGAACTGGAGACACATGAAACAGATAAAGATGGAATGGAAATACCGTGATTGGGTGACATAGGGAAGACTTGGCATGCTTTTGTTGATAGCCTATGTTCTTGGGGGAGCTGAGTGGTTATGACTACCATGACTTGACTGTACCTATCTCCTGGGTTACTAGCTTTCACTCTTTGTTCTTAAAAGAACAAGGACACGTAAGAGGCATGGCGAAGCTGTAGAAGAGGCATCATGTTGGCTATGGAGCAACCGAAACGGGCTGTGGAATTCAGGACAGTATGTTACATACAGCATAATGTTTACCTTCACAATTGCCTCACATTGACCGCATGGTTAAAAGCAGGAGTGAAGTTGCAAGTCACAGCTAAGGTGGAGTTAATTTCCAAGGGGGCAGGGAAAAGACAGCAGGAGGCTGACACTTTGGATTCATGACCCAGGTGGGCCCTTTTTGTTTTAAGTGTAAAGGAAATACAAGTGCCGAAACACTTCTCTGACAGGGGACTATTTCTGATTGCCTTCTGCTGTATCGTTATGTATAGAGTTTCCCATCACCACCAGTCTTGATAGGCATGCCGTTTCTTTTGACATCAGCTCTCTGCTTTTTTTTTTTTTTTCTTGCGGGTTTTGCCTTTTTTGTGGCGAGGCACGTACCGTTCAACCTATACTTTAAGTCCGTTGGTTATATCAGAGCGCAGTTTGGCATTGAAAAATAAGTGAACTCTGTTAACTGAAGTGCAGTTTTGATAGATACTCTGTCTTGAAAAGTACTTATAGTATCTGTCTGCTTGCTTGAAGAAGTTCTGAAAATGGCTTCCAGCTACACCAGTGATGGTCGTACCTCTTCACTTGTTTAGCCAACACTGGCTGAGTGTGTCCGTACAAAATGTAACTGTTAAGAAATGAGCCCACGCATCTTCTACCACCAATGTAAATTCTCCCGTCTGTTAATATCCGCTGGCAGGTATGCTTATACATTTAATTTGCTTATATAATTAGTCTGGGTCGCCTCCTGGGTTCATATTCCGTAGTTACTTCTCTGGGCGTTCATTTATTAATGTCCCTTTTAGCTGCTTATGGAGCTTGGGGCTGCCATTACAGCTGGTCTCTGTAGGAAACTGTACCAGACCATTTATGTGGTCTTGCAGTAGTTGTTTTATGTAGCACTTTGTTTTTTAACATAATCTGATTGGGAGTCCCGTTCACAACTTCATATTAGTGGCCCCTTACAACATGCCTGAGTGGTCCTGTTCTTACTTTGTCTGCTTAGAGACCCCCCCCCCCCCCCCCGGAAAAAAACATAGGTTTTTAAAAGCTGGTCACTTGACATCTTGAAATGTAAAACACATTCTATTACTGCAGAGGTTCTCAACATTTTCATGTCCCAGCACTCCCTTGGCTTTTAGTAAATCTTCTCGAACAACCTATCTTCTGCGCCACGTTTCATCTAGAGCTAATATAATTATGTATGTTTGTAATTTGCGGAGGGCTGGAGGCGTGTCCCTGACACCTGAGTTATTACAACGTTGAGATGCTCGTAACGTGGGAAATTTCTTTTGCTTTCAGTAACCTCATCATTGTGGTGGATCGTACTGAATTTGTATAAACTCGCTTTAAAAAAAATTATTATTCTCACAAGAAGCTTGTAATGTCAGAGGAAGAATATAGAGGAGTAATTGACAGTAAATCTGATGCTTACATCAGTACACTATCTTTTATCATGGAGCTGAGTTGGGATATATTACAACAACAGACAAGGTTAAATGAAAAAAAAATAGAGATAAGTGATTTCAAAGAAGCAGCGCTGGTGGGAGAAGTTGTAGAGACATCATCTACGCCAGGTGGTCGGGTAGTTGAAGAAGGAAACCCTCCATCTTGAGATAACCCCCTATCTTTTTAAACGTGATGCCGATCCTTTGGTGAGGTGCTGAGTAATTTGATGTAATCTTAGCTTACCTTCCCTTTTTGTGGATCCTGTGTTGTGATTGATACTTGATGGAAGTCATAACATTTCTTTACGGTGTGTTCAGTACATCTCCATTTCTGATTTTGACTCTGTGAGACTCATTTGATTTTTGTCTCAGAAGTTTTCATCTCTCTCTCTCTCTCTCTCTCTCTCTCTCTCTCTCTCTCTCTCTCTCTCTCTCTCTCTCTCTCTCTCTCTCTCTCTCTGTGTGTGTGTGTGTGTGTGATGCATTTATTTTGAGTTGTTTAGCTGATCATGTGCCCTGTCACTGTTCACTGGCAGAAAGTCGGTGGCTGCGCTCGGATTGATCCTGGTTCGAATTCCCGGAATACTTATCACGTCTGTTGTAATTCTTCTGTTATCCGGTGTGCCCCTTCTTCGTGTTTGTGTTTCTTTATTTCATACGAATATCAACCGCTTACCTGTTTGACTTAATTATTTACTTCTCCGTCTCACACTGATTGCCTCAACTGTCTCCACTCCATCCAGATCTATTTTTAAAATGAATTTCTCTAGGAATGAGAATACATAAAATGTTATATCTACAGTGACGTAATCATCATTTTCTCTCCTTATGGAGAAGTTAGCCACCACATAGCCTGCACAAGCATTCATATGATCTTGCACCAGTGGTTTCTGTAGCCATTTGTCTTACATGATGATGTTGCCAGCTTAGTATTAGTCGCCTTGAACGACATGCCTGGGATATATTCTTTCTTTGTCTCATCAGATGACGCAATCAGTACATTAGAAATCCTTCTAGTGTGGCTGTATCGATGTGGAATTTTTACCAATATGTTCGATACTTTACTTACCATAAACACGGTTTAGTTTTGTGTAGGCGTGGCGTATACAATCTACCTGGGTAAACAGACACCTGCACAGGTGATGTGGCATTTAGCTGCATGCACTGTTTCCTTTCCTGCTTTATAACTAATGTGCTTACTGCTCTTAGTGTATCCTGCAGGGGGAGAGGGGATAAGATGCGCAAGACCCGACTTTAACCAAGTTCGCCAAGTGTAAACAGGGGGTGGTGACGTGAACTTTCTGAAATGTGATACGGTTGATCGTAAATACAGGCTGATTGAAGAGTCGCTCCCTGATTGCCAGTTGTTATGTTCTCACTTATATCTTATATCTAGTGGACATTTATAACACAGTTGTCAAAACCAGGAGCTGAAGCTGTCGTTGATTTATAAGTTCTAATTTTATTTTATTTTTCCCGGAAATAACATACTTTTGTTTAAAAATAGTTTTGCCTCGCTTTAGCGAAGCGCGCTTCGTTCAAACTTGATTTACATTAGGTCGTTTGTCCAAATATAAAAGACCTTGGGGGTCTGGTTGATAAATGTATACAGTAACCTTGCATGGAGACATATCTGGAGTCATCCTGATATGACCACCAGCTAAGCACAATGCTACAGTATTCAAATGTGGAAGTGGACTTCTGTCTGTGAGGCTAATAACTTGAAATCACCCACACTTTTCCAGGATTCCCCCCTGTGGTGAAACATGTTGAGAACCCAGTATTGCACACTAAGCTTGGAGGAGTCACTTGAGCCCCGGACGTAATTCTTTGGCTTTGACCTGGTTGACTGCATGCAGGAGGATCTCACTATGGACCCACGACGGGCAGGGGAGCTAAGAAGTTGCTCTGTGTAGGACGTGACAATTCCTTGGGAGAGCCCAGAACCAGAGCACAGTATTTTAGCTCTGCATAGTTGGAGAGCCCCATTGGATGGCGGGGAATGTACAGTATGCCGCGCGTTTCTTATTCCTAGCTTGGGACCAGATGTGATGATTCTTTAAATACCAGCCAAGCTGGAGAAACTAGAGCTCATAATTTCAACACGTTTCGGAATGGCAGAAAAGCCACAGGAAAAGCCTACATCTACGGCGCAGATAATACCAAGAAGTCTTCAGCCTGGTATTGGTTGCAAAAGATCGAGAAGATCAGCAGCTCTAGTTAAACAACAACTATAACTTGGTAAAATGGCCAGTAAACGGACGTTGCAATACACAACAGAAATGGATTCCCGAAGTCTTGTGTTGAACAATCCAGAGCTCACGGTCAGCTATAATGTTAATGTGATGTAGCATTTTACGGAATCACATTCGGTTCTCTTTATCTTGATGTTTGTTCTATATGATGATAAGAAACTCTTTACAGAGCGATACAACAGGAAGCAATCTGATCATCAGAAGTCCCCCCGTCCGACAAGTGTTTCGGCCCTGCTACGCCATTGATGAACAGAGCCGTGTTCTATCGAGACTGTTTGGTCCCGGGTCCGGGTCCTCCCAGTTCAGGTGGGCCGGAGCTTGTTTATTAATAGTAATGCAGCTGAGCAGTGGTAGAGGGTCGGCACTGGCTGTGCCGTCCCCTCGATACGTCTTGTCTCGGAGATATAACCCCCATTGCAGGGTAGAGAACGACTCTTCTCGCGGCATTGCACCCTCGCCACCCGAAGAGAAGTTCCCTGGGGTTGCAAAAAAGCCCACTGGTGGCTGGCCTCTTTGCCAGACACTACTGTCTTTGGAGGTATGACCCCCTTTGCAGGGTAGAGAGATATCAAACCTCGGGGCAGTACACACACGCCAAAGTGGGCCTGGTGTAATCTGTCTCGAGTCTAGGATGCTTTCTGGGGTTGAAAGAAAGCCCGAAACACACCCACTACTCGTCTGCTACCGTGGGGGATTGTGGTGAATTAATTGTATTTATTGGTTTCAATATTATATTAATGGTATCTGGTGTGAGGTCAGCTATGCAAGTCCCTGAGGTTTATTAAATATAAATAAGTTTACAGGGTGCTTGTCTGCTTCCACCACGACCTCACCCGATTATATCTTCCCCTACTGAAGTGTATTGGTGTGTGTATGTTGTCTAGCAAGTGTTTAGGGTATATGCCATGTGATGAAGTATATGAACAGGACAACAACTACTTACTTACTTAGTCGTTCCCCTTCTACCGTGAGGTGTAGAGGTTTGGAAGAGAGAGCGCCAGACCATTCTATCAGCTGTCTTCTTCCTGGCCTGGTTCCATTCTAGTCCTCGGTCCTTCAAAGATTGTCTAATGTTGTCCTCCCAGCGGACTCTGGGTCGTCCTGGAGGTCTGGATCCCTGGCTCTTTGTTTCCCATGCTTGTCGTGGTAGCCGATCTTCTCCCATTCTGCAGACATGGCCAAACCATCTTATTTGGGACTGTTCTATTTGGGTCTGCAGCGGATGGGATTTTAGGCCTTGACGGATCGTCTGGTTGCGGACCATGTCTCTTCTTGTTACTTCAACCACTTTCCTCAGATACCTCATTTCTGAGGTTTGGATCTGGCTTTTGTGGGTTGTAGTCATTGCCCACGACTCGCATCCATATGTCAAGACTGGGACATAGGTGGAGCGGTATACAGCCATCTTCGTTTTCTTACCAACCTCTTTCTTGACAACAACTACACCTATTACTAATAAACAATGATTAAACAAGTCACTGGGTAAAGTTTGGAATGTAACTTATTTTTTTTTTATAATTTATTTTCCTGTATCTAGTTATTCTTCTGACACAGGAATAATCAACTCAACATGATAATGAAATTATTTACAACCAATTATTTTACAACTGTCCTTGAGTCGGTGTTATCCCACAATTACTTATATGTTTCAAGCTGGGAAAATGTCAAGTATCTCTTGCTCCTAGAAAAGGGTACAAGTTTATTGAACGTTTTTGTTCCTCACTGTCTGATACTCTATCTTTTGTGAAAACTGAGAGAGTGGAGTGTTTGTGATATCAATTTCCCAGACAAATCTTATCTGAGGTCTCTGGAACCAGGCTGGTTGAAGTATGTATAAAACGCCAGCCTCCACTGCCAAGACACGATTCTGCTTCTATAGGTAAATCACTGTGTAGGCACTCAGTAGTTAGGCCTCACTGCAGAACTTAAGGACAGGTGTTAGGTCACCTGGGCTCACTCGTAGATGAAACTCTGGAACAATACAAATATGTCCCACTCAGCATCTAATAATCTCTCTCTTTCCCTACCCTAACATGTTCAATATCATCAGACATCAGTATGGTAACTAAACAATTAGTTAACGTTCTCAATTTGGTTGGTACCCTCTTCTGGATAAATGACTTTCAAACCACCGTTTGACATTTTCCTTGATAAAGGAAACATTTTACATTAATACTATCAAGTCATGTACAATCACGGTGACTTGCTGAAGAAGACGGCCAGTGATCTTCCTGGTCTTATGTCATAACACAACATTTTTTAAAATCATATTTAATTTTCTTTTCTCCCCATATGGCAGAGAGCCTGCCTGGCTTTTCTATACCAGGTTAATACAGTTCCTAACAACGCTGTGAAACAACACAGAGTGATGTTGCCTTCCCTCCAGATAAATGTTTCCCCTTTAAGGTTCATACAAATTCAATAATGCATACATAATAATGATAAAAATGACAATATAAATGTTAATATAAAGGTTTCAATTCTTACCGCATCAAAGAAATCTACACACTAAACAGTTGAATATTTCGGTATATGGTAACAAATCCAGATCGCTGCTATGCAGAATTAGCAACCAAGACAGTACTCTTGCCTTGTCTATAACAACTTCTTTAGTGTATAAATTTTAGTTAACAAGTGGCCCCGAATACCAACTACTAATTGGTTTTATACAACCGTTAGTCTATTACACTACAGCCAATCAGAGACTGTTTCGTGAATAGCGTTCCTTTTCAAATAAAACTGACCTCAAATATTCAAATTAAGGACTCCTTCCCCTTTTACCCCACCTACCTACGGGCGAAACTGAGAAAGATTTTCAAGTCTATCTGTCTTCTGTCCAACTTCTTTATTTCTTAATAGTTTTAAATACTCATACATACTTATTAATCCTGTTGTTATCTATTACACAGTCAGTATATATTTATTCTTGTATGTCTTTCCAATTCCTAGTATCTTTTTATTTCCTACAATGCTTCAATTTTAAATTGGTAAACACGAACCGTGACACTCCTTATCGGACGTTAACCTTAATTTTTTCCTTTTATTTTAAACTACCTTATCCTGCATTTTCAAAAAAATCGGACGTTAACCTTAATTTTTCCTTTTATTTTAAACTACCTTATGCCTGTAGACCTAACGGCGCCACGTCACATTGCGTGTGTGTATATATCGTCCAGAACGCGTGTCGAGAAAAAGGGGGTCCAAACGCCAGGCATGGTATCGCATTTCTGGCACAAGAAAATCTTTAATCTCAAAACCAACGCTAGCAAAGTGTATAATGTTAAACCGCGGCAAATCGTTTAGGCCTTAATTCGGTATACAAATTTTAGCGTGCTGCTGGCATATGGGAAGAGGCCAGTCAGACACAAACGGGCTGGGTCTATATATTAGCATTGGGAGTACAATTCTATGGAATTTAGCGTTTGTTCTCACAGATTTTACTACACACCTCCTTTCCTAAAACATGCATTCACTGCAAGTTATTATCTGTGAGACAATTAGCGTAAATAAAGCACTATTCCCCAGGCTTTTCCTGCCCTTGTGTTTTCATTGATTTCTGCAGTGGGGTCATTCAAAGTAAGCACAACTCAAGAAAGCTGCCTCAGACCTCTGCAATCCAAGAATCTATTTCAGTTATGTTACTGAACAGCTGCAAGTGTTACTGCTTGTCTTAATGCTGCTTAGCAATCAGTATTCACCATTTCTCTTCTCTGAGTCTGCTCAACGACATGTCCCGAGAATATTAGATGTTCCTCAAATTGTACGTTAGGAGGAGTTGATCTATATGGTGATATCTGAGTTGTGTAGGGGATCCAATAATTTCCTGATCAGCCTTAATAAACACTCGGACTATCCTCAATTCAAAAAGGCAACAATGGAGGCACTCTGCTCCTCCGAAATGTTCACAGCCAACAATTGGTCTGATCTCAGGCTTGATTGAATATGGAAACACCCTTCTAATAATATTCTATATTGTGCCACTCAAATGGAGGCCATATTCACCAACTATATTCTCCGCCTACCGACAATTTGGTGAAATAAGATAATATGTAGGGAAATGAGTTTCTGCATCAGAAATCAATTCTCCCTTATCTTTGC